>JACEIK010002246.1:1876-42968 GCA_018107945.1 Datura stramonium | reverse complement strand
CATATAACAAATTAAACGAAAATTTTAAAAGTAAATTGATAGTGGTAAATGTGTAATTTTATCATTTTAATCTATGTATAATTAATACCCACATAACTTATTCCACATTCTAGCCCGCATAAAATTATACATAAATTTCCTCATAATTTATGTGAGTATTAGTTATATAAAATTATTAAAAGACAACCAAACACTGTATAAAATTAATACAATGAAAAACTTTTATACAACATTTGGAACCTACTAACCAAACATTATATAAAATTAATACATGAATAACTTTTATCCTAATTGAAAATCAAACATGGTATAAAATTAATACATGAATAACCAAGTTATTTATGTATTAACTTGGACCTTATCCAATATCTAAATGGCCCTTTAAAACACATATAGTTGAAAATTAAATAGTTGAACCTACTGAGAAGCCGTGGCCATTTTATTTGGACGGAGGAGTAATAACTCCATAATAATACTCCTATCTTGAAAATAATGTAATTCTTTAGTATTTTCTTGATTATGTAAAACTCTATCCATTTAAATAAAAATAAAATTGAAAAAATATCATTAATATCTTCTTAATTATATAAAACACCACTTATTTTGAAATAAAATGAAAAAAAATTAAAATACAACTTATTTTATAACAGTGGAAACAAAGATTAAGAAGCCCCACGTAGCACGTCATTCACGAAAGATTGGCATCAATTTGTCTCTTTGTGTTTGTGCCTTGTGAAGTGAAGAAAGTCACAACTCACCACCCATTATAATTTTTTCCTGTTTTGGTCCTCTCATGGGAGTTAGCCAGACACAGACAAAGAGAAATTGAAATTAAAAAAAAAAAAAAAGGCTTATTTGCTTTATCATTGCTTTCTGAATCACTGAAAAGGGATTTTAAATCGTGGTTGGCATTACAATTCATATACAACTAGTAAATTCTTTAAGATTGAAGAAGCAGGTGCATGGTCGTTCTTTCTCACTCTTTTTCTTTTTATAGAAGAAAGAATATAATAGTATTGATGTTGATTCTTAGTTTAACAACCATTCCGATTTGGCCTGCTTTCTTTATTTTATTATATTAATATAGTATATATATTTTAGTGATGGTCCTTCCCAACTCTTCAAAAGGCTTTTCGATTGGTCAGTTACACTCAATTCTATCTACTACTTTCACATTATATTCTTAGTGCAATTTAATCCTGGTCTTTGTAGACTTGAAAATGACTTTTTTTTACTTATAATCAGTTGAATATTATAATTCTGTATTTATTTTGGTAACAAGTGGAGTAACCAAAATTAATTACTGCTTAATTTATGGAAACCTGTCTCCAAGCCTGTCTAATTCTAATGCAATAATACTCCACACATGCAGACATAAAATCTAGATATCCCACTGTTTGAGGTCAATATTTTTCAGAATTTTTTTTTAAAATTATAAGGGCGATAAGAAAACGGAATATAAAGAGGGGCATATATAATTCTTTTGTATAAAAAATGATTTTTTGAATAATTAAAGATTTTATCCATAATCTATGGCCCTTACAGAATATACGCTGGTATGAAAAAATTAATAAAAATACACTGACGTATATATAGTTTATACACAGAATATCAATGTATAATACTGTATTTTTGATACTTTTTCATTTTAATTTATTTGTCTTACTTTTCTTTTTAATCCATTTAAAACAGAATGTCTCTTTCTTTTTTAGGTAACACTTTATTTTTTATTTTTTTACATGACATGTTAAGACCATAAGATTAAAAGACATTTTGCTATATTTTTTATCTTTAATTTAATTTTTTTAAAATAATTGGTAAATTAAAATTAAATAAACAAATCAAAACAAAGATAGTCTTTAAATAAGCGAGTCCAGTAAATTTGCTTTTTAACAAATAAGATCGAAAAATGATTCGTCCGTCTAAAGTGATTAGTATTAAATAAATCGCCTCCCATGAATAAAATAATTAAGGAAACAGAGGGTTGCAACTTTGCATGTTCCAAATGATATAATTGGCAAAATTCGAAAATATCTACAAAAAGGATAATGCATAAAGTTTTAGAAAAAGTCTGAATATTTTAGGAAAAAGGAAAAATAGACATACAAATAATATAGGTCTTAGGTCCATGCATATAATGAATTCAATACAACATCTATGTATTAGTCGGTGATTATAAGCTTACACGTATTAATCGTCATCTTTAATTATGGGTTGGCACTTTGGACTGAGCTGAGTATTATTTTATGAGTCTCTATCCAACTTTAAAAACAAAAAGGAACAGCTAACGAAATTGATTATCATTCACATTTAAGTTAGACATATTTTTAAAAAATAATAATTTTATTATATTATTTTTAATGATTATTTAATATTTTTATTTTTTTTATTTTTTTTATTTTTTTTGTATTTTAAAATTAAACAAATAAAAATGTAATACATATCAACAACAGAATATGATCATTAGTTTTGTGCTAAATAGTTCCATGTGCTGTGGTTGTTGTATTGCAGATGGACGGGGAATTAATGTATGTTGGATAAATCATAAATGTACTATGTCGATCCAGCCCTTTTAATTTTTTTTTTGTTTTGGGGTCGATCCATTGTTGCTTTTTAAATGTCAAGGTCAGGTCAGGTTTCTGTTGGACCAATAGTTTCTATTTTAATGAATTGAAAACAATGTAAATAATTTATTAATAAAAACATAAATTTTCTAAATTTTTATATATAAAAATTAATGATTTTAAATTTTTATATAAATAGTTTATTAAGTAATGGCTTGTATATATGGTAGAATGAAAGGATGGATATATGGTATTGACAAAGGGTGCTTGTAGAAATCAATTTAATGTTGAATTATTGGAGTCCAGGAGTTGTGTTCGGTAAAGTTCGATCTCAACTTGTTATGGAGAGAGTCATGAAATGGCTTATGATCGGAAAAAATGTGGAAGCTCATGGCCCAAAAGTCTTCCCTTGAAAATGAAATGTCACAAAAGCGTTTCAAATTCACCTTATAAAGCTATAAACAATGTAAATTATAGTTGGGGGTAAAAATATTACTCCATTATATTAAATTAATTCAAAATAATATTATCTAAAGTACACAAACAAGTCATAAAACAACATTTTTGAAATGTTTTGGGTTACAAACTATAATTCATATTTCCTTATCATCGCCATATTCTATTAAATTCGATTCCCCCAAGTACGAAGATTGGGCGGACATATATGAGTCGGATGTTAATTTTAAAAGTAACTTTTAAAGATTTAATAGTTAAAACCTTAATTAATTAATCAAACAAAAAATTAAAAAAATTAATTTTAAGTAATAATTAGTGTTTGATCAAATTTTTAAAAATTATTTTAAATGTATCTTTTTCAAAAAATTATTTTAAATTTTAAAATACAAAAAAAATAAAAAAAATAAAAAAAATAAAAAAATTCATAAAATTTTAATCAATTATCTTACTTTTAAAATAAACACTTTTAATCTTTTAAAATTTCCTAATGTAAACACTTTTAATCTCCTAAAAATTTCGTAAAAACATGCTTATAGTCTTAAACTAAATACACCTTGATCCTTGGTACGGTAAAGACGCATTATTGAGCAGTGTCAAATATGTATAGAATGTTTGTGGTCGATCAAATGATTCAATTTGTCTCAAATTACTTAAATACAAATTAAGAAATTGTTACATGTATAATAAAAATTATTAATATGTTAAAGATTCAATTAGTGTAATCAACTTTTTACTACATTAAAATTCAATTAGTATGATTAACTTTTCTCGGAGTGAGGGCCAGGAATAACGTCGGTTGAGCAGGTATGTATATCAACAATCAGAGCATGCAATATGACTCGGCCTAATATCGACACACTATACCACTTCGATGGATCGTGTCATGTCTTTGGTTTAGAATTTACAGTCAGCTTTCTCCTTGCATGGATAACACATTATACGGTGATGTAATTAATATAATCGTCACACGTTAATTTACTTCAATTGCCTTTCGATTATCCTTTAATTATCATTCCATCTTTGCTTTACCCCTTTGATTTACATCGACTCTTTAAGCTTTGTTAATACTTTTGTTAATACTTGTTCTTTGGAGAAATCACGTAAGCGAAAGATATTTTGTTGACCTTAGAGTGTTGTGAAAGATAGTATATTGTCATTTCATCTTGGACCATAGGCGGAGTGTCTAAAAATAGATCCGGCCGGTACATTAGGGATCTTGTTAACTTACAGAATAGTGTGAGGGCGAATAGTATTTATAACTTGTATATATTTTAACACGTATTTGTATATTGAATTAGTTAGAGAGTTTTGTTACGAGTAAATTTCTTTTCAAGTTTCCCTCTTTGTAAAAACGAGATCTTGTGTACAAAATATACATGAAAAAGAGTTTTATCTGTACAAATTTATCTCTTTTCCTTTGTTTTTACTCATGGTATCGAGGCAATAACTCTAAGCCAATACTACAAAAATTCTTCTTTTAATGGAATATCCAGAAGGATGATCCAGACTCTACTGTTCATAATCGAAGACTTTTCCGTCGAAAGACAACCTTCTAAACTTGTTCTTTCAGATTGAATCAAAATCATCCACTATTTTCTTTCTACTTCTAACAACCTAGGCATGATTTAATCAACATAACACCACGATAGTACACTATAGGCGGAAAAAGGGTGTGTTGATTTAACTGCGAATAAACTTGGCTTACTAATAGATAAATGTCAGCGTCATCCTTTTTGATTCACGCTACGTCTCCAGGTGGTAGAGGTGCGATGACATGATCATTGCTGGCTTTTGAACTCTCTTAGTAGGAAAGCTGCGAGAAAGTGTGATCTTCTCGCATAGCGAAATTATGGAGTGAACTTGAATAAAGATATAGGAAGGAAGATGGAATCAAGTTCTTTCCAGGTTGCAAAGAGAGTCGAACAACATTAGTCGGGAAATAGTGATGTATGGGCTATTTCACTAAACTAAAAAAAAGGTTTGGGATCGGCGACTAGTAAATACCTTCATGATTTGTAATTATGAAGGCATAACTCGTAACATTAAAATGAAAGAAGCTCAACAACTTATTCAATTTTTAATGGATCTTAATGATGTTTATATTGGGATAAGAGAACGTCTTGATGATGAGATCTCATCTTACCATTGCTCAAGCTTACTCCATCATTCTCCATGAAGTACAAGAGAGGTACACCTATGGTTCTACTTTAACTTTTGATTCTTCTACATTATTCTTTCTCTACAGACAAAGGTGGGGCCACACGGAGGAATCTGAGTGAGAACAAGCGATTATCGCCAAATCATACAAGGAAATCGGATCTATTGTGCAAGTATTATAAGAAATATGGACATCTCAAGGCTTGATGTTACAAGTTAGTTGGTTATCCATGTCGCATGCAATTTTTCCTTCTTGAGAAACGAGATTCGACATTGTGACTCTTAAGGGCGATTATTGAAGAGTCGCCATATAACGAATTTAAGGTGCGTTAAGGCACCATTCCTAAGCTAAATTAATTTCCTAAGTAACCGGAGGAGTCGGGTAAGGGCTTTAATTACCTCGAAAGGAAGGTGTTAGACGAGCTTCGAGTCCCTGAAAATGTGGTTCAGGTACTCATTAAATGGGAATATTTAACTAAGTGATCAAATAAATTTGATTTTAACCTATGTTGTTTTACCTAAAAATCGATAAAAGAAAGCAATAATGAGATTTTAACTCTACTTCTGGTGAGGAAAGGAATTACGGCTATGATTTTAAAGAAATTAATTTGTCTAAATGCAAAAATTGGCAGAAATAAAGCGAGGCAATATCTAGAACGGGAAAAAATAAATAAATTAATTAATTAATTGGTAGAGCCTCGATAAGGCACCTACGTATCCCTTAAGGGAATCGAGCCCAGACGTAGTTCTACGTTTAGAAAAAACTGACCTAATGGGATCACTAGATTGAAAAACTTAAATAATATTTGCAATCTTTTGAATTGCTCATATTATTCGGCGAGCACATCTATCATTTCGGAGCTACCCACCTAGTTGATTAATTAACTAAAAACGCTCAATGTGATATACTATACGTCCTAGTATTTATGCACACGTACCAATCTTAAGTCAGAGGCATCGGACGGCTATTTTAGTTTTGATCTAAAATCCTATGATTATAAAAAAACGTCAAACAAAACAAATAGATTTTAGGACAAATTAGTGAGGTTTCACGTATGCCTCTTTATAACCTATGAACATGATTTCTAAAAATAGAGCAAGTGATCTTATAAGCATTATCTTTAACATCGGATGTGCGAGATTTCGTAACATATTTGAAATAAATACAAAAATCATAGATTAAAGAAAACAAAAACTCATGTAAAGGCAGTAGATTTCAAAGCAGTTCGGAAATGCGGATTTAATGAAATGAAACTTGTAAACGTAGTACGCGCCTAAAATGAATGCAGCAATGTAGATTAATCAAAACAAAATTTATCATAAGCACTACAGGAGGCAAAAAAATAGATAAATAAAATGTGTAGTTAGAACGAGAAGTATGATTTAAATTAACCTAGCAGCATGAAATCCTATAAACAAGAATTGTGTGAACAAAATGATAAATAGCACTTGGCGGTTGTAATTTACACTACAAACAAATTCCATTTAGCAACTGATTATACAGGCGGTAACTAATATTTCATATGGGCATGTTATGAGAATGCGGCTAAGCGATCCAATTAATCATCGTTTTGGAAACTATATTTGTTAGATTAGAATTGTGCAAATTAGACAAATGGTTAAATACCCTAGGCATGCAAATTCGTAGGTTTTAGTTGGAGTAATTTTGAAGGAGCGTAAATAGCAGACTTCTAGCAGGTTTTGCGTCACGTTATTGGGATATCCTATGGGCGTGATTTCTAAACGATATAGCGGAAATAAGTAAAAGCAGTAAAGGAAAAACATACAATGCCCACCCATGAACCACTTTTACTCTATTATGAAGTTTGTTTGTGCCCATATCGGCAGAAACTAAATACATCACGATAAAAATAAATTAGCGAATTATAAACCCTCTCAGTCTAGGCAAACTCTTAGCTTCTGTGAAATCAATTCAAACAATGAGTTCACATAGCATGAAATTTAGTTTAAGAAATAAAAATGTACTTAGGTTAACCCCGAGTGAAAGAAAACAAAGCAGCAGTCGATAATCAACAAAGAAGCCTTGCCGATTGGAGCAGAAATCAACGTCAAGATAACGGGAATCTCGTGGATTCGGCAGTGCTCGTGTTGAGACGGTAGTCAGATGTTTGAAAAATAAAGGTGAAGGGCAAAGAAAGAGAAAGTAGTTCGGTAAATTTTTCTTCTTTTTTTTTTCTCCGTGTTCGATAAAATAAATAAGAGGAAGGTCCTTTAAATAGTAGAAGGTGAGGATTAAAATATTTAGGATAATCAAATAAAGTACTTAACGGTAGTCAAGATAACCTTAATTCACGCTTCAACCAAAATACCCGGCAATGCAACCGTTTGTGAATCAATATAAGGAAAAGCGGTGTGTAATAAATATACCTTCCATAAAAATAAATCACGGTTTACCATAATTAAATAAATATAAAAATGTTACATAATTATTTAATATTAAAGAAAGAATAAATCATGAAAGTTTTTTCCATGAATAGAACAAGAGAGTCAATTTAGCATGAAATTAGTCAAGATTTTGCCAAAATAAATAACTGATTAAGTTATGAGTAATTATCATACGTATCATATTATTATAAGATTACATTTACAATAAGAAAAGTAATAAATTACTCAAGGAGATTGTAAGATGGAAGAAAATGCTCAGAAGAACTCAACCATAGAATTGTTTAACATATATGAATCAAATAAGTGTAGAACTTGTTAAAATTTACCGCCATGTAGCATATGGTGAGGCTGTGTAATGTTGATGAAAGGAAAAATACAAGTCATGAGACTTTCTTTTAGCAAAGCAAATCAATTTTTATCCCAAATAGTCTTAAATTTGCAGATTACAGATCGTCATGTTTTGAAAGGTAAGAAAGCATAAAGATTTCAAATTACCACAGTTTACATGTAATCCTACCTGAATTCCAAGTTCTAAAGGAAAATATCTTACTTGACGTATCAAGTATTAACTATAAAAAATTATAGGCTACCACATCTTCATTTCTTAATGGAGTATATGATTAAGTATAAAAATACGGAAGCATGAAATTGTCCCAAGATTGAAATTTCTAAAAGTCGTTTTAGATACAGACAGTCAATAATAGTTCTTCGCACAAAAAGAGGCCAACAATCATTCAAGATTATTGAGTATGCCATGAATAGAAAAAATGCTAATGTTTAAACAATACGGGCGGGTGTTGATATCAGTAGTCACAACATAGATAACTAATTCGTACATTAGGGTTAGCATGAACTAGCTTTTCTACACAGCAGACATGAAACTCAAACTGGACCAACGAGAAAATTAAATAGAGACATAGAGATAATCGGCGATAAATAGGTAAATCAATATGTCTCGATGAGATCATGCCGAAAATGGATTCGTAATAACCCATCATATATCGAGTGGCGGGTTCGGATCTGGTTTGGGATTTCGCGGCTTGGCGGGAAGGAAGTGGAGAATGTGCGAGTTTGGAGAAGATGTTCGCGTCAGCAGTGAAGAGCGAGTTTGGTGATTGGTGGTGATGATTGGTGGTTTGCGAAGCGGAGGGAAGGTGTTTTGGGTTTTACGGCATGGTGAGAAGAGAGAGGGTGGAAGATTGGGTTAGAGGCGTTAATGGAGGTTGGTGGCGTAGGTGTGAGGGAAGAAGAAAGGAAATGGAGAGAGGGAGAGAGGGAGGTGTGACTAGGAATTATGGAGGTTCGCGGAAGTGAGTGGCTAATTTGTGATGGTGTTGTTCACCAGGAGAAGACGGCGATAAAAATAGGAGAAGGAAGTGCGGCGATGGTTGCATGCGGTGTCGGCAGCTATAGGAAATTATGGAGGTAGAGGGAGGTTAGACGAAGGGAGAGGATAGGTGGTGGCGGGAGCGGTGAGAGGGAGGAAGGAAGAGGGTGGTGGTGCGAATTTGGAAGAGGAGTAGGCGGCGGCGATGCGCAGTGGTGGTCGGTGTTAATGGTGGGAGTGTTTTCCGGTGGTGTGCGCGACACTGAGGATCGGAGAGGAGAGGAGGAAGAGGGAGGTGAGGCGGCGGCGACTTTTTTGTTTTTTGGAAGGGGAAAATGAAAGTGTGTTAGGGTTTTGGGGTATTGGGGTGTATTAATGTGGTAGGTTAGTGGAGTTAGTGGGGCTGGTAAGTTAAATTAGATAGACGGATGATTTAAAGTATGAATTGGGTCGGATTGCGGGTCCTTACGCGGGTCGCAGGTAGGATAAATGGTTAGAATTAAATTGAAATTGATTTGGCTTTAATATGTATATAATTGATCAAAAGGTGCTAAAATTGACATAAATTGGATAGAAAGTGGCCAGATTTGAAAATGAATTGAATGAAATTGAATAAAAATTGGCTAAGATTTAAATAAATTGAAGTAATTTTGCTTCCTATTAAATTAATAAAAATACTTCATTTATAAATTATTTTATAAATAATTTGATAAATAAGAAAAATAGGTTAAATTATAGGAAAATCATATAAATATTATTATTAATAAATAAATTCTAAATTTAAGAATACTTATGTAAATATCATATAATTAAATTATTACATTTATAAATAGTTTGGCAGCTAGAAAATAAAATTAAGTTATTAAATATTTTTAAAATTTAAAAGTTAATATCATAATTTTTGAATTGGTAGGATATGTTCTTGTTTTTTTATTTTATAAATTTGTAAAATTTAGTAAAATTAGGTAAATAGTTTATTAAGTAAAGAATATATTTCAACATAACGGCGCATATTAATACGAAATATATTATAAATGACATAATTATCTAATATCAAAAATTAAAATTAATATGAATTAAGTATATATATATGTAATTTGAAATAATTTTCACAAAATTATGATAATAAATTATTTTATAAATATAAAAGTAAATTCGAATATTTGCGTAAAATAAAATAAATAAATACATACATATATAAGCGGCAATTAAGGCGTAGGGAGGTCAAAATTGGGTGTCAACAATCGGCTACTTCAAATTCACTAAGCTAAAAAAGCCTTCTCATGGTAATCAACAGGCAAACACAGTTGCAGTAGAACATGATCACACTACTACAAATCTGGTTTTTTTGGATAACACCTAAACTTTCACCAAGGAACACTGTGAACAACTTATTCAGATGTTTCAAAATGTGCAGTCAGGTCCACAGCTTCCAATTCCAAATCTAATGTCAATGCAAATCTGATTGGTATGCATTAATCCGCTAGTAAATGTTCTTATGGTTTACATGCCTTTACTTTCTTTTCTAAAACTTTTAATCATTTTTGGATTGTTGATTCAGGTGCTTCTCAGCACATGACTGATAAAACCCTTTTGCATAAGTTAAGAAGCTTGTCTCCTCCTATTCTTGTCACATTGCCTAATTTCTATAAAGTTATTGTAACTTGTATAGGGACTTTAAACTTAACTCCCACTCTCAAGTTACAAAATGTACTTTGTGGCCCTCATTTTCATCACAATCTCTTATCTACATACCAATTATGCGATCAGTTTAATTGTGATGTAATTTTTAACAAATCTGGTTGTTATCTTCAGGACCTTCTAATGAGGAAGGGAACAAGTTTTGTGAAGCTGTAGCAGGGCTCTATGTGTTGAAAGATAACACATCAAATTCTCCTACTCAACACCCTATTATTCAAGTCATGCAAAAGTCATCTTCTATTCCTTCTAGTCTAGTTCCTAAGTCTAGTTTTTCTAAGTTATCTTCTGATGTTTTGCTTCCTAGTTGTCAACAGCCTTCAAGGCAAGTCTATTTCAGTCCTGTTTGCAAGAATAAATCCAATATTGATATCAATGAAAACTTTATTTCTAATGTCTCTGATTCTTTACACTTATGGTATATTCGTTTCGGTCATTTACCTTACCCAGCTATGAAAAACATTAAAGGCATCCCCTATTGCATGCAGGCGACATAATTTCTTTCCCTGTTATATTTGCAAGACAATCTAGATCATCATTTCCCATTAGTGTTATTAATACAAAATAATATTCATATTGATTAATGTTTAGTCTTAGATTTTGAAAAATAATTTGAGAATTAAGTAATTAATATTGACAATAAGACATAAAAAAATATTTTCTCTTGATATGCTAAAAGCTGATAAATAAAAAAAAAATATTTTTATTATAGTGAATAGGCAAATAAACGGAAGAATTATTACTTTTCTGTGATATTTGTCCATTAACATTGATGAGATTACTAGCACCAAACATGCTAGCTATGTACCAACAAGTGTTAGTAGTTGGAGGTCATAAAGAGCTTAACAATTGACTGAGAGCAAAGAGAAGAAATTTAGTACTAACTGGTAGTTGGATGGCTTAAAATGTTATTTCCCATTGATTGTTTATTTCATAAAATGTAGAGTTTCCACTAAAACAGGCGAGACTGGTAGGTTAAGTAGGAATTAGACGCTACTTGTGAGTAATAATTAAGTTATCGTTCCAGTTACGAAGTGTTTTACCGCATGATTAGAGTTTCTACTAATTTAATTATAGCCAGTAATTACAAACTCTATGCATAGTAGGACCATTATAATTTGTCTATAATTGGTAGAAGATATATGGTCAGTTTTTAATCTCAATGATTTTAGTACTCTTGTAAATTTCGCTCGAGATTCTTTTTCTCAACTTTTTTGTTGCTTTAATTGACAAGTAGTCGAGCTAAGTGGATGATTTTGAAAGAATGACAAAATAGTCTATATTTTGAAGGTAAATTTTAAATAGTTCCTCAAAATAGATGATGAACAATTTGGTTCTTTAAATTTGTAAAAAAGTTAATATTATTAATCTGTGCTAAATATTTATAGAATTATATATGTTAGATTTGATGAGAATTAAAAAAAAATAGTAAAACTGGAATCTCATTTAAAGGTACAATTTTGTTAGTTCTGCTATTTTTAAAGGTAATATAACTCTTGATTTCTTCTTATAAATAAATTATTTAGTCACAAACGACATCTTGATCTTGTACTAAAGTGGACTAATTTTATTAGTCTCTTAGCTATTTTAGTTACTTATAATGTTTCCTTTTTACACGACGAGCCTTGTAAACAATCATGAATCATAAATATTTTTTGACTAATTTATCTTATCTCTCTTCAATCTCCAATAATATACGTTATTAATATTATTTATTTTCAAGAATAATTAATTATAAAAACAAAGTATATACAGAGACATTTAAATAATTATATCTTAATTCTTTAGAAAGACAAGTATTTTTAATAACTTTTACAACTAAGAAGGGACGAAGGGAGTGCTTTCTCTAATTTCCAAAATGCTGATGAGAGCTAGAAAATATGAAAAGGTTGAAGATGCTCAAATTGGTATTGTGTAGGGTTATTAAGTGAAAGGGAAAATCACATTTCTTGTTAAGAGTTTCTTTTTTAACTCGAGATTGAAAAAATTTCCATTACGGTTCTTTCTCATTAATTACTATTTCTTTATTCTACATAAGCCAATTACAGAAAAGTCAGTTGCTCCATTCTATATAAATGCTAGCCCTAGATGTCCATGAGCACACCTCAAAAACAAGCAAAAAAGATGTCTTCATTCCACTCACCACCACCAACACCATCTCTACTTCTGCTTCCTCTTCAACTACCACCACTTTTTCCAACTTGCGTTCTTCTCCTTTCTTTGAGAACATCTGAAAATTTCACTACCAGAAAGCATAATGGCCATCGTAATTTTCAAGTCTCATGCAAAACCACAGATCAAGATCATGACCACAACTCTCCCATTGACATGTCTAAAAACACCGATTCTTCAAGCAATATGATTGATAGAAGAAACGTGCTACTTGGATTAGGAGGTCTTTATGGTGCTTCTACTCTTGTTGGTGGTCACCCCTTTGCCTACGCGGCTCCGGTGGACGGACACAGTGTTTACGAAATGTGGCCTCCAGATTTACCAGGTGAGATTGTTAGATAGTTTGTAATATTGAAGTTAAATAAACATTGTTTATTTATGAAATAAAGTATTTATCTTGAAGTTTGAATACGTTTATTTCTGTTCTACATGTGGGTTTATGAAAAGTGAATAATTAAGTTAATTGGGTATATGATAGTAGTTTATTGTATAAACAGTTATTTGTATGATCTCTTTAAGGAAAAGTTATTTGCGCGCCTCAAATCTCTTCTCAATTCTCTCTTTCTTTTTTTAAAAAATAGGTGCAACTCAGTAAACTGTTGTCCTCCTCCGACGGGGAATATCATCGACTTCCAACTTCCAACACCATCACCACACTCCGTATTGACGGCAGCTCATTCCGTCAATAGCGCCTGTAAAAATTCAACAGAGCAATTCAGCTGATGAAACAACTTCGGACGATGATCACGTAGCTTCTATAATAAACAAATATTCATTGTGCTTTATGATGGTGCTTATGACCAATTAGGTTTTCCCAATTTGGAGCTCCAAGTTCATTCTTCTTGGCTTTTCCTTCCTTTTCATCGTTGTTATCTCTACTTCTTCGAACGGATCTTGGGAAGTTTAATCAATGATCCCACCTTCGTGATGCCATTTGGAACTGGGATCATCGATGGCATGCGCATGCCGGCCCGTAATACGCAAACCCTAGTTCTCCCCTCTATGATCCACTCAGAGACCGGAGGCATCAGCCTCAGTCATAGCAGATCGATCTGGACTTCAACGGGACCGATCCTAACATAAGTAACGCTCAAGCAAACTTCCCAAAATCTCACAATCATGTAGGCAAATGGTGTCCCTAGGAAGAACTCCGGAGACTTTCCTCCGGGGACCCTTACCGTGCTGGCGGTCAGCCCGGCGGTAGTGGGTCCCTCGAGAACATTCCTCATGGTCCGGTGCATATTTGGACCGGTGATAGGAGCTTTCTTAACGAAATCGTGAAAACATGGGACATTTCTATTCAGCCGCTAGAGACCCTATTTTCTATGCTCATCATTCAAATATCGATAGATTATGGACTGTCTGGAAAAACCTAGGTGGTAGACGTCAAGATTTCTGAGCCCTGATTTTCTAAACGCTTCATTTTTATTTTATGATGAGAATGCGCGAATGGTACGTATTAGGGTTCGCGATTGTTTGGACTCAAGAGGACTGGATCGTTTTATCAAGATGTAACCAATCCATGGCTGAATTCGCGCCCGAGACCAAGGGTTTCGAGGGCTTTGAGCAACTGGAGGCTCGTTGAAATGGAAACAGCTGATGACGAGGTTATTAATTTTCCAAGAGCAAAAGAAGTTTTCCATTAAACTTGACCATGTGTTAAAGTCATGGTGAAAAGGCCAAACAAGAAGAGGAACAAAAGAAGGAGAAAGATGAGAAAGAGGAGATTTTAGTTATTGAAGGGTTAGAGGTGGACAGTAATGTTCGTTAAGTTTGATGTGTTGATTAATGACGAAGATGAGACTTTGACTTCACCGGATAAGGCTGAATTTGCTGGAAGCTTTGTGAATGTGCCGCATCATCATCATGGTAAGAATGAGAAGAAACATAGATCGAAGCTGAAGTGGCTATAACTGAGTTATTGGAGGATTTGGATGCTGAGGATGACAATGTGTTGGTGACTTTTGTACTTAGAATGGTTCCAGTGCTATATAAATTACGGTGTCAAGATTGTGCTTGAAAGTTAAGCAAAAAAAAAAAAAAAAAAGGGAAAAGAGTAATTTTAATAATTAAATCATTTGCTCAAATAATTAAGCATTTTTCTTGATGTATTTTCTTTAATTAGTATCGTTCTGAATGCTGCATTATTGGACGACAGTGTAATTCGTGGACACATGGTATTTCTGATTTGTGTTTATTGTACAACTGTTTGCTTAGAATAAAGGAGGAAAAATTACTTGGATATTCTTATTGTCCTTGCTCCCTCCCCGTATAAAATATATTTTTTTTTAAATAACGTATTAAGTCAAACATGAATGAATAAATATGAATAGAAAAAGTCATATCATTTTCTTTAGTTATTCAAACTAGGCAAATAATTTTACTTTTACCTTATTGTGTAATTTAAGATCGATGTGAATGCGCGCCGAAAAAAGAAAGAAAAAAAACTAAAAGAGAGAAACTCTTGCGTATAATTTCTTGTATAGCTTAAATTCAAATGTATAATATGATTTTTGAATACCTTTAGTACAACTCACGCATTCATAGAAAAATATGATAATGTGTACTTTGTTAGGGGCTATAAAAAAATGATATTGTAATAGTCCAGCACTGAGGACATATTGTGAGTAGGTATAATTACTTTTAAGAATCATTTTATGCGTCTTTTGGACTTTCTATTACCTTTGCCGTTGTAGTTTTTATATTCTAACTTTACACGTATTCAAGTTAACTCTTACTACTAGTACAAATGCTTTATAATAGTAAGTTCTAGAGGTTCCAATCGGAGGAAGTTGGTAAATTCGAGTGCGATAGCGTACGCGCCATATCGAAAGTGGAAATCTTCGTCTGAGAATCGCGCAAAAGAAGTATAAATTCGGAATTACGCAAGTATATAATGGTTGAACAATTTTACAAACAGTATTTACACCCTCCTATTTCATTTTACTTGAATTTTCTTAAGAAAATATAATTCACTTGCTTATTTTAACAAATTAAAATAATTTTTTATTTTAATATTATTTATTATTAAATAACTGCATAAGATATTATTATTAATAATAAAATTTAGATTTTCTAAAAACAATTAACAATGGTTTATTAAAATAAATTGCAAATAAATATATATTTTTAAAAAGAAATTATCAAATCAACATGAATTAGTTAGAATGTTTATGCGGATTATATTGCCTCTATTATATACAGAGATTATTCGATATTTCAAATATCGTATAGAAATTTCCCTGTTCTGTATGGATAAAATGACATATGTGATTAAGAAAAAATTGATAATTTTTTTTTTAAAATAGAGTACTAATTGATAATATTCGCACGCCGATTGCCCTTCTGTTGAAATCAAAGGATATATTGCGCGCCTTATATCATAGAACTATTAATTAATATCAATAATTGATATCTAAATTATAAAAATAGTGAATTATTTATCTAATTAGAGAATAACCGAATTGACTTATACCAATAGTATGAATTGCATAAACCACATAGATGTTTACCTTTCAGTTTTGGTCTTTCATATTTTAATTAATTAATCAATTAATTTTTTAATCCTAAATTTTAAAAATCATAAAATTAAAAAACAAAAAAAACCAAAATAAATAAAAAAATTTTTTTAATTTTTTTAATTTTTTTAATTTTTTTAATTTTTTTAATTTTTTTATTCTTTAAATTACATCTTTAATTTTTATTTGTTATTTTAAAAATTAATTTATAAAATCAAAAACAGTGTTTTAATCAAGTAAATATTATTTTATTTCATTAAGTTTGAAGTTATTTACGACTTAATCACAATAATTAGTCCTTTATTGTGAATAATTATATTATTTTTTAACTAAAAAAAAAAAACCACAAAAACAAAAAAAAACTAATATAATTAAAAATATTTTTAAAAATTTTAATTTTGAAATATTTCAAATTGAAATGTAAAATTTTGCAATTTAAAATATTTTTAACTACAGTTTAAATTCAATTTAAACCACTTTTATTCCTAAAAGTTAGATCTAAGCTCATGTATTTGGACCAAATCAAAACCCACTTAACTAGTGACCCGAAACCACTTAGTCTCAATCTTTCTTCAAACGAAGCAATTAACCAGCAACCCTATTTTCTTATAGTCGTTTGGCCGATATACCGAATCGGAGTTTATTTTGAAAAGTCTTTTTAGAAGTGGCATCAAAAGAGAAAGTATTTTGTTTTTGTTAAGAAGGAGTTTGTGTTTTTGACCATTCATCTAAAAAATACTTTTGGCAATATTGTCTTTGACAGTTTTGAAAAATGCATTAAGTGCTATTTTTTTCACAAAGTCTTCTCAAAATAAGTCTTTGGGGAGAAAGCTATTTTAGAAACCTGTATTATCTAAAAATCCTTTTATTTCTCTCAAAAACATTTAAGCAACTCATTTATTAAAAATAAGCACTTTTTTAAAAAAATAAACGCTTTTGGCGTCCAGAAGCTTGGCTAATTAGGCAATTACTCTCTTAACAAGAATCGAAAGAATCCTTGGAGTCTGTTTTTGAAGTCATTGTGCAATAAAATTGATGTAATGATTAGGTATTAATTACACAATATAGTAATTATGATGACACATTTGTTTCCATGATATAATTACGGTGTAATTACAATCGTATTATTTAGTTGCACAAGTGTAATTACACAATTAGATTAAAATTTGAAAATAAAAGGTTGGTATCAAGAAGTAATTTTTGACAAATATATGTTTATAAATAATATTTAATTAGGCATTTAAGATACATATTGTCTCTGAAAAATATAGTATTAATAAATATATATTTTAAACTAATATTATAAAACATAATTGATATATATATATATATATATATATATATATATATATATATATATATATATTTATATTTAAGTTAATAATATTTTAATTTAATTAATTATTAAATTTTGCAATTTTAAATTTTTTTAGGTGGGGTGGATATTTTGGATGTGTGTTTGATTTTCTAAATATTAATATTATAAATATAATATCATAAAATTATTTAAATATTTGATAAAAAATAATCTATCAATTCTAACTAAAAATAAATAACATGCAATGTGAAATAACAAGTTCATACTATCAAAACAAATAAATTAGAACCGAAAATATAATATAAATTTAAAATCAAAAAAAAAAATTAACATAATACCTCTTATGTCAAATTCAAACATAACTTAAAATAAATATAATTCAAAACGCAAATCTATAACATCATTCAATAATAAAATTATACTTTTAATTCCTCCATGAATTAAGGGTTGAATAAGAGTTTAAAATACAACAACTACATGAATAATTGTGAAGTCACAAATATGAGCTTCGTTGGATCAAATTCCACGATGTAATAGAAGACCCGACTTTTTCAACGAGTGTTTTGTTAATGGCAGATAGATGACTGTGCATCGATGTGATAAGACATCTAGTAAGGGGTGACTCGACTACATGCCAATGTTTATCAAGCATCGGAAAGTTTATTGGGAGATATTAAATACTCTTAAATTTCTTATAACTAATTGATAATGAGTGATGGAGAAATTAAAGTATGAGGTCAAGGAAATTATATGTTGTCTGTAAAAACTTGAAAGTTCTTAGCAAGCTGACCTTCGTTGGTCAAAGGAAGTTCTTGAAAATGTATTTGACCGTAACCTTGTTAGGGAAGCAAGATCCAAGTCTTGTCTTGATATATAACAAGGGTTTTATTGAAGAACAAGAAAGAAAGAATCGAAGTGGCGAGAATTGAATACGATGATGCAGAATGGGGAAGGGGTGCCTATATATAGGCATAAACTACAAATCTAATGCTTTCGTAGGACTATGATTACCTAAAATCCTAATGCACATAGGACTACCTAAAATCCTAATGCTCATAGAATTTAGGACTACCTAAAATCTAATATTAATAGGACTACCCTAAAACCTAGGCCCATACATATGATTATGGGGTAACATTCCCCACCAGACTCATAATGCGACATTAATAAGCATTGAGAGTTTGTCTTTAGCAGGGCGTCAAGTAGGCCTTATTAAAAGGTCGTAATCTGCAGTGATGAGCAGGCGATATAGTCCGTGGAGATGATGACAAGTGAAGTGACAATCAATCTCAATGTGCATCGTCCGCTCGCCCGACAGTTGCTGCAATTTGCATCGCACTCTTTTTATCACAATGTAGAGAGTAAAAGCGAAATTGAACCCCATGCTCTGCAGAAGCCGGCGTAACCAAACAATCTCCCATGTAGTCACGCCGCCTTGCGATACTCGGCCTCAGTGGAAGATCTAGAGACAACATGCATTTGCTGCTCTTTCCGCTGATATCAAAAGTCTCCAAGAAACACCTGAAAACCAGTGTGGATTTGCGATCATTGCGATCGCCGTCCAATCGGCATCGAGTTTATAGGCTCATGACTCGAGATGACGTCGAGGGAAACAAGAGGTTAAAAGAAAGCCCAGGTGCCACGAAGATATCACAAAATACGATCTGACTCCCCGAGTCAGAGGCTAGTAGGAGCCGGTAACAAGGCGGCTAACAACGTGAGCTGCGTGTGAGCTATATCAGGCGATGTGTAAGATACACGAGCTACCTGTGTTCAGATAGAGCTGGATCGGTAATATAACACCGTGCTAGGAGAATGTAGTGCATTGGTTTGAAGTGGAGTATCTGCCGGTCTGTTGTCAGAAAGGCGCCCGTTTAAACAAGTGGATATATACTTAGTCGAGAGAGAAGATATCGCTCTTGGGGCGAGCCACCTCAGTACCCGAAAAATAATGTATGGCAGGCCCCAGTCATGGAAGCAGATGAGCCAAATGCGTGCTTTGATGACTCAATACCATCGCCCAGTCGCTCGCCGGTTATAACCATATCATCTACATATAAGGACAAAGGATTCGCCACCCACTTTTCGTACTAACAAACAACGTCGAATCACTGGTTACTCAGGACAAAGCCAAAGGAAGTAATCACAGTGGAGAATTTCTCAAACCCAAGCACGAGAGCACTTGAGACATATAGAGCTTTTAAATGACAAACTTCCCATTGGTGATCAATACAGTGGAGAGGTCTTCTACACTTCCTCATGGAGATCACCATTCGAAATGCATTCTTGACATCCATTTGAAATATCTTTGCTTGTCGAACGGATCATTCTGCAATCATAGTGAGAACCGGTCGTCATCTTTGTCAGGGCCAAAGTCTCCTCGTAGTCCATTACCATATTTTTGTAGGTACCCTTTTGCCCTGAGTCCCCAGCCTTGTATCGCTCAACGAGACCCTTCGGGCTTTGTTTTTATCTTACCACCGTGACGGCCAATGTTATGTTTACCGGAGTGGGAGAGTAACCAAATCCATGTGTGTATCGATGAGGCCGATGAGTTCCTCCGCCGCGCGTGCGAGAGGATCAGAACCACGGCCTCTCTATAGGACTCAGGTTCGGACAATTGATGTATGTTTTAAGGAAGCAAATATAGGGTGAGTAGGCGAGAATAAGCAAAATCGGGTAGTCTGGTGGACTTACTCACGACGGTAGACCTCACTCCGAGAGGTGGTGGATCTCAATCTCGGGCGGGAGTGAAGCACTGTCGAGCGCGCATCTCAGGTAGCTGGTGAATCGGCGGAGCCTCTGTGTCAATGCCAAATGGATCAATACGCAGAAGATCGACTTAGTAACATCATGGATTTATTTGGAATTGAATAGAAAGGAATATGCTCGAAAAGGTGACATGCCAGTGAAACATATAATTTACGTGACGGGATCATAGGCGATAACTACATCCAACACCATATCCCAAAAACACACACATATAGGCGATTTTGGCTCCGACTTATTTCTTTCAACATGAGGACGAAGGACAAAACAAGTACATCAACGCGTACCTTGGAAATGTCGGCATGTGACACGTATAATTTAAAGCAGGAGACATCACCAGAAGTCAATGCGGTAGGAATACGATTGATCACGTATACACTTGATTGGGGCTTCTCCCCAAAAATTACAGGAACCTCTGCGGATAATAGTAAGGGCGTCTTTGTCTCGGCAATATGACGGTGTTTCCTTTGGCGGCGCAGATTGCATCAGTATCATCAGATGGCGAGGTGTATGAGTGAGAGGCAATGCTTAGTGAAATCTTCAATTATATTCACCCACAGAAGTCACACACGAAACACTTTATCACAGCCAAGTGTTGCGTTTTAACAAGAGGCTCACAGAATTGTTGTAAATGCCCAGAAGTCGGACACAACGCTTCATGCAAGATAAACCAGTATCACAGGAGTATGATCATCATAAACGAAACATAATAATTCGAACCATACTTCAGGTGGATGCGGTGATGGTCTAATGCGTGAATGAATAATGTCGAAAGACCAATGCGAATAAGACATCTACTTTTATTAAAAGGTAAAAGGCGAAGAAATTTTGCCCAGAGTTTACAACAATTAGAAATATCGAAGTGCTTAAATGACCTAAAGCACCCCGGTAGAGGCTAAAAAACGTAAACGTGACAATGATACATGTCCCAATGAGTGCGAGATAAAGCTATGACGACGATGGACTCGAAGCGAAAAGAAGATAAATCAATGCTGGGCGGCGCGTGAGGCAGCTCACGAGACTCTCGGGGCGTAGAAGTTTCCCCGACTATGACGATCCCAATCACCTTCGAGTGTGTTGGTTACATAACACAAACGAGTCGAGAAAAGAATACCCAATGACCAGTTCTACCTGTTGGCCAAGGCAGATTGAAAGCAAGTTCAGGAATATAATAGACATCGGACAGAGCGATGTGAGTGGTAACATAGCAGGCACCTGTTGGCATAGACGTGGCAGCGAGCATGCGAAGAGTGGTGAAATGGGTGACAAGAAAGGAACCAAAAGATGACGAGACAATGTGACATATATGATGGTCGCACTTGAGAATCAAAAATCCGCAAAGGATGGGGAATACGATGTCTTTGGAAGGAGTTTGGGCCTGTGGCTGGGCCCGACATGGCGGTAGGATTGGATGCCAAAAGCGCATGACTGACCGAACTTGCAGGATCCAGCGAAGGAGGCACGAGTCTTGGGCTCGGCGTCCCATTGATGGTATAACAATGGCGGCTGTGGAGGAGTACGAGGTGTGGTTGTCCGTTCTTACTGTTCTTGACCAAGCTCTTGTTAATTACAAGGGACATTGAGCCTTCAATGATTTTACGCACCAAAATGCACACTCGTCAAACACATTCAACTTTGATCATTGCGAAGATTGGTTGAAAATCGAAAACAAAGAAGCATTTGCTTGATGCAGCCGTCCAGGTGAAACAGGCTTGGCGGAGTAGGTGTTTTGAACCTTTATCAATTGAGACTTGATACGAGTCTCATACACCAATCCCGAGTTCATGGACAGGCGAATCATGTTTGTGGGGAGGGAGATCGATGAAGGATTGTTCAACGTAGTCCTTAGTGCCGTATGTGCCATGAATTAGACCAAGCGTTGCTCTTGCTCCACAGCGATATACGGTATGAAAACCTTTCAATTAAGTTCGGTAGGGCAAATTAGTCCTAAATCGGACATAGCGGTATAAAAATCTTGGTGCTCGCAACGATACATTTGAAAAACACGAATATCGTATTGGTGATGCTTGCTTGGCGAAATTAGGCTTTGAGTGTACGTCTCTCCAAGTGATCCCGGATTTCTTTAGGCGTAGCCGTATTGTGATGCATACCAATTGAAGGCGGAGTTGCGGAAGTTGTTAATCAAGTGATAACCTTGGAGTTAGCGGTTTCTACATAAATCCAA
The DNA here is from genome assembly GCA_018107945.1 of Datura stramonium. Taxonomy (NCBI): domain Eukaryota; kingdom Viridiplantae; phylum Streptophyta; class Magnoliopsida; order Solanales; family Solanaceae; genus Datura; species Datura stramonium. The sequence continues at coordinate 20,398 of JACEIK010002246.1, read as the reverse complement.
CGATAATACAAAGTCCTCGGCTTTTCGTCCTTGGGTTTGGATTTGCTTATTGCTATGTAACGTGTTTTGCCACGAAGAAAATTCTTGTGACATAACTCCGATATGCATAATTTTTGCCATCTAATTAAGTGTTAATGGATTGGAGAGAATCATCCTTTCGGCCGTATTGACAAAACAAAGTGGATACAACGAGATAAAAGCGACCCCGAACAACGTGGAACAAAATACGCAGTCGGAAATCAGAAGCCTTGAGCCAACAGCGCGGAGTCAAAATCAAGCCAAACCATGGCCTTCCAAAACAAAACAAACCAAACCAACAACGGTGATCCAAATCAAGCCAGGCCAACAACGGCGTCAGAAACAAATCAAACAGCGGCGGCGTCCAAAACAAACCAAACTGACAATCAGCGATAAATACAACCGTAGTCCAAGCGAGCGAGCCCGACAACGAATTTAGCGGAAGCATGGAGCACGGGAGGAGCATACACACTCGAAAATTGGTGATTATTTACAAGTAGGAAGAATCGATTTATTTTGGCTACGATACCGTGATATATATGAGGTTTTATTGAAGAACAAGAAAGAAAGAATCAAAAGGCTAGCTGAGAATTGAATCTGATGATCTAGAATGGGAAGGGGTGCACATATATGAAACGTAAACTAAAATCCTAATGGACTATGATTACCTAAAATCCTAATGCATAGGACTACTGGAAATCCTAATGCTCGTAGGACTAGGACTACCTAAATCCTAATGTCCATGGGAGATGCTAAAACCTACAAGGCCATGTAACAATTGGGCTAACGTGAAAAGAGTGAATATTGTTTCACTGAGTAGAGATCAACGTAGGAAATCTGATAAGGTGAAGCGAGAATATAAAATGGTTTAAGGCATACAGGAGAATGTTCTAAGACAAAAAGCTAAGACCCAGTGGTTTGAAGTTGGAGACTTCTGATATCAAAATATTTTTATAGTTTCAGTCGGAAGAAAGGAGAAGGAGAGTGCATTTACACATAGAATTAAAGATCATATGGATAATTGGTCTGAGTAGTGAGGAGATTAGCAAGGATTGCATACATTTGCTACATTAAGCTTTCAACCTTCTTCCAAGTTTACAAATAATAATATCTTGGAGAGTATTCAAAGTGTCATTGCGAGATGAAAACTTTTCCTTACTAGCATCCGATAGAAGAGATAAAATGTGATGTTTTTAACATGAGTGGTCCAAGATGACCACAATGGTGCTTTTATGAAGTGTTGGGATGATCAAATATGACATCAAAACTTTGCCAGGACTGCAAAGGAAGAAATCTTACCAAGTTTTTTCTCTCGCTAGTTGTCTTGTTAAGCATCACAGAGACTGAATCACCTTCTACCATCTTAAACCTCGAGACCTATTAATTCTTGTAACTTGATCTCTTCCACGATCATCAGAATTTTTTCGGAAGACTTAACCCAGTTCTAGACAAGATTATTTTGATAACCAAAGTCTTTTGGCGAAAGGTAGGATGATTACTCAAAATGTGATTTTTTTGTCAAGGTAGGATGATTACTCAAAAATGTGGTTCTTGAAGAGCTACGAGTTAAAGCAAGACAACACGGGTGACAACGCAGTTATCAAATTAAATATGGCCAAAGCCTATGATAAGATGTCATGAAACTTCCCAGTAGGCATAAGCAGAAGCTTAAGCCTGCAGGGATTAGTTAGATATTATTTGGAGGATTTTATCGGGCATTGTGATACTGGTATTAATGATGCCAAAGCCGATTTTTTCTCTTCCTATAGGATCTAAACAGGGAGATCCTCTGCCTCTTTCACTGTTCATTCTCTGGTGTTGAGGTATTATCGAGGCTCATGCTGACCTCAGTAATGATCAAAACTTTGCCATTTAGTATATGAATGCCAATTTTATCATTAACCCACTTTATCATATCTTTTGACGACTTATAATTTTTATAGGAGAGTATGCAGTCAATCAAACTTGTTTGAAACATGTAAAGAGATGTAGAAAAAATATAGCCCAAAAAAGTAAATCAGAAAAAGTTTCTTTATCATAGCCCTTAATACTATTTGCAAGTAGCATCGATGAGATGAGAGTCTTACGGATTTATAGATTTTTTTTTCACCTACTTGGAATGCCCTATATATCATGGCAAAGGCGAAAATTTGCTACTTTGAGGGTATGGTTAATAAGATCATGAAAACTCTAAGTGGGTATTAGGAAAAATATTTGTCATATGGAGGAATGATAGTTCGATAAAAATGTTCTATAATATATTCTACCCTATACTTTCTTTCTAAATCCGCCAAAGGAACCACCTGACTCTTATTAGAAAAACGCTGAACCTGCTGGGGAAGCAAAAGAAGATAGACAAATATCATTGGTCGTCTTAAACGGATCATCGCGGTATTATCGAATTGTGGACCAATCAAATGTCAGTGACTCATTGTTTTAGAAGGCAATCAAGTTTCACACTTTTCAGTGAAGATGTTTGCTAAGCAAAATAATAATGTGATCCTAACATCTTTTAAGCGGCTTTAGAAATGGCAAAGGCACATACTTTCTGGATAAGTACGGAAATGCCTTGTATTAGGACCTGTTGAAATAGCTAATTTTTAATTAGTTGCGAATGAGTTGTATCCTACGTTTGTAGAATTTGGTGTTTTAAGGTGATTCATTCACTGGTGTTGCAACGGAGGTAAGACTCACAGTCCTCCCGTTTCTTTTATTTTTTTAAATCTCATAAATACAACACCACCCGGTTTCTGAGGATAATTTTGCACTTTTTAAAAAAAAAGTAACACGTTAAAATATCAGACATTTAAGAGTAACTTATTCATGCATGAGTGGGTTTAATATTAAATTTTTGGTGGTCTAACACTTTGTGGCACCATTAGTGTTTCTTTTGGTTTTTTTTACGGTATTTTTTCTTTTAAAGGATCATGAATGATACCTAAATCCTAATAATTTTCAATCTATTTATATATACGATATTTTGTTAATCCTTTGATTCTTTTAGCCTTTTGTAGTAAAAAATAGTAATGATCAATAACATGTTTCCAAATATAAGAATCTACCCAGAATTCATCATCTTTCACTTGGAATTCAAAAGAGGTAGGAACCGAGATAATGGTTTTGTCCGGGTTTAGCTAAAAAATGTCATTAGTTGCTTCTTCCTCTATTTGAGAATAGAAATGTTCTTCCCTTTAATAAGGAAACGTTATGGAAGATTCTTTTGACAACACAGAAAAAGTGATCGTTAAGACCTTATAAACCAAAATTTTATTTTTTTCTTGACGGGAATACAAACCTTATAAAAGAATAATCACTACTTTATTGTGCCTATACACCTGAAAACTTAAATAAATTTTCACCCAACTTTACTTTAGACTAGTGATAGAATAATTACCACATACAGCCAATACCCTCATAATGCAATTTGATATAATCTTTTATGCAAAAGTATGGCACGGAGAAGTAGAAAAATATAAGTACATCATAGTGAGTATTGATAAACTCAACAAAATAAGTGATAAGTAGAAGATGGTTTTACCGGAAGAGAATTTGATATGTATCACAAGTAAGAGAAGGCGATCATTAAGAAGAATCTCATTCTTGCACCTTAAATTCCTATCTATATTCAGCTAATATCACTAATAGGTAACTTCTAGTAATTAACTCTTAACTAACTCATTAACCATTATAACTACTTTAAGCGCATTACGCTTTCCTCGCTGGCTAAGGCTGCTTGTCTTACGTCTTTATTCAGGCCCCCTGAGTTAGGTGGTATGAATATGTTAATCATACCTAGATTGGACATAAGAAGCTCATGTTGAACTCAATTAAGTCCTTTGGTAAGTATGTCCGCAGGTTGGTTTTTTGTGTGAATGTACTGATTTCACGATCCTTTTGGATCTTACTCTCGTATAAAATGACAATCGAATTTTAACGTGTTTGAGTCCTTTCTAGGTCAAATACTTGAATTAGCTCTTATTTGGATAGAGCTTTAGCATCCCCTTGTAATGCGTACGGGAAGTTGGTGTCATGCTCGAATCCTTGTCGAACCAATTAACCAGCCCAATCGGAACCACCGATAGTTATGACTTCTATATTCCAGCCTGCTTGAACTTTTGATATAGTTGATTGTTTCTTAGATTTTCAAGATATCAGTGAGTCTCCAAACTTGATTAGGAACCAGTGGTGATTTTCTTTAGAAAGAACATGATGCCCAATCGGCATCACAAAAGTTTGTCACTAAATGCTTTCTTATTCTTTTGGACAAAAGAATTCTAATCACAGTTTGTAGTTTAATGTATCTATAAATTCTTAAGGCAACCTTCAGATGATATCTCTTTGGTACATTGAAGGAATTGACTTAGTGTTTGTACCTTGTATGCTAAATCCAGGTCTTGTAGCTGTTAGATACAACAACTGATCGAGTCTTTGATAGTTATTGACACTAATTTATTCATAACTTAATATGTTTGCTTATATATATATATATTTCTTTTACGCAAATATTCGACTTCTTTTACATTTACTAAAATAATTTATTATCATAATGTTGTAAAAAATTAGTTCAAGTTACATATATGACCCGCCAATGAATTTTAAGTTTTGATATTAAATAATTACGCTAGAGTATTAATGTATTTTCATTTTTATATGCACCCTTATCTTGAAATATATTTATTTTAATAATTTACTTTACATAGTTTTACTAAATTTTACAAATTTATTTGACTAACATTTTTACTCGAATTTATAAATTATTTATGTTAATAATATAGTTTTAAATATTTAATAACTTAATTTTATTTTCTAGTCATTAAATTATTTAATTATATGATATTAAATTTAGGATTTATTTATTAATAATAATATTTATATGATTTTCCTATAATTTAAACTATTTTATTATCTATTTATTAAATTATTTACAAAATGTAGTATATTTATTAATTTAATAGCAGCTAAAATTCACTTTCCTCCAATTTATTTAAATTCTAGCCACTTTCTATTCAATTCATCCAATTTATTTCAAATATGGCCACTTTCTATTCAATTTATGCCAATTTTAGCCACTGTTGATCAATTTTGGCTATTATTTAGGGTCAATTCTAGCCAAATCAATTTCAATTTAATTCTACCCATTTATCTTACCCGCGACCCGCCGAGGCCGCGACCCGACCCCATCTATCCTAGAATCTAATCTTAGCCGTCTCACCTAATCTAACGGCTAGATTAAATCCTAATATACTTCCTTATTTACCTATCCTACACCCAAACCCCAAACCTAACCTCTTTCTTCTCCCTCATCTCAACAGCTGCCGCCGCCACCTCCCTCTCTCTTTCTCTTCACTTCCTTCTTCTCTCTTCCTCTCTCACTCCACCCACCATAACCTCCATTAACGCCGGCAACCTTCCTCCCTCTCGACCGTCCAAACAGCGGCGCCACCCTCTGCCGACCTCCTCCCCGTTTCTCCCCTCACTGCCGACTGAAAACCGCAGCGAACCTGACCTCCGGCCGACCAACAACCCGTAAAAACAACACTCACACCTCAGCCTTCACTCTCTCTTCTCCCTGAACCGGTCACGGAGCCCTTTCCCCGTCACCCTTTTCCCTTCACCGTGAAACTGCCAGCAGCCAAAGCCAAGCGCCGCCTCTCTCCTTCTTCTCCATTTTATTTTTCTCCCTCCTTGAAAAGCAGCGTCCCAACCGTCTCCTCCACCACAACCAAAAGTAACCCTCCATCGGCGCACCTCCAGTTACCTCCAAACTCTCTCTCAAACACCACACCAAACCCTCCGTCCTCTCCAACCCGAAAACAACAGCCGCCACACCCTCTTCGTCCTCTCTTTTCTTTTCCGGCCAAAAATCAACAAGGCAGCCGCACCACTTTCCATCTCCCTTACCGTCGCCTCCCTCGTCGTCTTCAGACAACCAAACACCATAACAATAATAATGAACCACCTCCAACCACCAAATCTGCTTCTCTTTCATTTTGTTTAAATTAAATATTAATTAATCTTGCTTGCTAATAACGCCGTCATCTGTAATTGCTTCGATTATTATTATTGTTGTTATTATTATTTTTTTTTTTAAGCGGATAAATTAGTTTCATAATCTCTTCAGGTTTTGATTAAATGTCGTTAATTGTTCAACTTTTTAGTATGTGGGATTTCGGTGGTTCTCTGTTACCTGTGCTTTTTGTTGGAAGTCTAATACGTATCTTCTTGTTTGCTCGATATTATCTACAGATTACTGTTATGGTGCTAATTAAGCTATTTCTTGATTTAATTAAACTAGTTAATAGTTAATTGTGTTACTCGAAAATTGATTTGCATGATAAAAAAGCTGTCGCCCTTACAAAATATACCAGATGTAGCATTGTAGAATTTATAGGTAGAATATAATATAATATTCACTGATTTGTGGAAATTTTCTCAATTTAATTTTTGACTAATTGATCTGACTATGTCATTTTGAATTTGATTACCGTAATTATTTTCATAATTCTTAATTTTTATTGCTTAATCAATACAGCTGTGCTATACAATTATGGTAAGACATTATTTACTCAATTTATTCGTTTATGAATTGATGACAGCTTATCTCCTTTAGTCTTAATTTAAAATAAATTTCCATTAAATGGTTCTTTCCTTATAGGCACTATTGAATTTTAATTTGTGATTTCCGCTACTCCCTTAATTTATTTAGAGTAATTTTGATTGGGTTTGCCTTATTTGATTTATTATATTTCATATAGTTTCAGTTTTTGTTGATTAAGGAAAATAATTTTAGAGTAATTTTTTGACCTGATTGCCTTATTTGATTTTATTTTTAAATATTTAGTTTCAATTTCTGTTAATTAAGGAAAAGATTTTTTTAGCTGGTTTCATTCTTTCTGCGCCTTTGATTGCTTTGGTGAATTAACCTTTCTCATTTTAGCCCTTTAGGTTATAGCTATAAAAGTAACCTTTCTCCTCTTCTTTAGATATTGAAGAAGAATTTTCTTGCTAACAAAATATAAGTTCAACTCTTCTCTCAAGCAGAAAAAGCTATTCTCTTTTGACGATATCTTTAGAATAAAGAATCATTTTCAAGATTTCTCTTTAAGCTTTCTTCAACCGGTTAGTTTATTTAGTCTAATAATTTATTTATTTATTACATCTTGTTATTTATTCTTCCTAATCGCATCCCCATAATCATGACTATATGCTTGTTGTATGTGTTCTTTAAACATGATTTTTTTAAAAGTTTAAGATTATTGTTTACCATGTGAATCTCATGATTGCTTTCTTCTACGTTATATACAATATGTTTTAACATGATTTTTTCGAGTTTTAGTGAGTCGCTGATTAAAGCATCAGGAATATTATGTGTCTGCTATTGTACTAACTTGTAAGCAGGCATCATCTTGCTCGTCGGAGAGTCGCCGAGTCAAAAGAGGCTACGATTGTTTTTAATATTATTATTATTATCTAATTATTATTTTTAATGTATTTGTGATTTTTTTATTTTACCTTTATTCTAGTTTGTAATAAGTGTAGTAAACACATATAATAGTGAAAAGGGTTTATTGGGGGTGGGAGTTTGTATGCTTTATTTATTTTTCTTAAGTATTAGTCTCACCTAAAAAAGCATGTTCATAGGATTTTAATAAAATATGCAACAATAGAAATCATGCTCATAGGAATTTAATTTAATAATACACATTTAGAAATCATGCATAGGTTTAAAATAATATAATTCAAATAATGTTTTTATGTTTAGATTTTGGTAAACTGTTTCTATTAGAACAATACAAGCACAATTATTGTATTATTATTATTATTATTATTATTATTATTATTATAGGATTAACGCATACATAGATAATATACCAATAGTATCTTAATAATTTAATTTGAATATATTGCAATATGTATGTCCAAACCCATTTTGTCATATCTTAACATGCTAAAGACCTACCGTTAATAATTACTTATGAATGGTTAGCTAGGCTTAATTATAAAATTTGTCTACTCATATTATTTTGCATAATCAGAGACATCATGCTTATAAGTTACTTTTAATGCATTGAATTATTTAAATCATAATAAGTATTCGGCCCCTTCGGATTTATTTTAATGAATGGATTTGCAGGTTTTATTATTTTCCATTAGACATCATAGCTATAGGATAATTTTAATATGATTTTGTTCGCTAGAAATCATGCCTATAGGAGTAAGACGATTTTAGCCACTTCTGCTAGAAAGCTAAAACAATTTGATTTGAAGCTCTTGTGTTTAAATTTTAGTAGATTTATGTATAGGGATTATTTTCGGTCCGCATTTTGAATGCTTAATCAGTTTTGTTCTTAATGACACAGACATGTTTAACAAAGTTTTTATCAGTCCCTAATAAGTAACAACTTGTTTGAATCAACAGCGATAGTAGTTAATGCACATAGGCCACAAAACCCCGCAATAAAGCATTTGATATTAGGGTACTTACATTTTGTCATGAATCAATCTGCTCATGCCTTTTAGAAATCATGCCCATAGGGTTTAATTAGTAAGCATGTTTAGTTGTCTATTTACTTTTATTAGAGGCATATTTGAAAAAACATATTTGCTAGTTATTTTTTTTTTATTATCTGCTTGTTTGACGTTTAATTAATCACTTTTTTTACAGCCCTAAGGATTTTAGAATCAAACTCCAAAATAATTGTACAATTGCCTCTTGGACATTAGGATTGGGACGGGTAGGCACATAATAGGCCGTTAGTTTTCTTCACTTAGAAACGTTATAGGATTAACAACTAAATTAATTAGGTGGGTAGTCGGGAAATGATAGTTATTCTTTCATTGAATAATACGGCTTGATTAAAAGATTGCAAAGTATTATTTAAGTTGCCTGAGTGATCGGGTGAGTTAAAACCAGGTAGAAGCTACGTTTGTGCAGTCCAGCTTAAGGGATACATAGGCACCTCTATGTAGTTCGGCCCACTATTAAATATTATTTATTTGGTTGTTTTGTTTATATTTTGTCATTCATTTACTTGCTTTTATTTTCTTTGTCTTTTATGTGTATTTTAATGTTATTCATTTTTTTTTGCCCAAACTTCTTCTTTATGAGTTTAATTATTTATTTGTTCAAATGTTTATTTCTTTATCAAATTAGTTTAAACATAAATATTATAGGTTAAAAATAAGTTTATTTGATCACATAAATAAATCCCATTTAATGAGTACGTAGGAGCCGGCATTTCGTGGACTCGAAGGTGTATAACACCTTCCTTTCGAGGTAAGCTACAAAGGCTCTTCTCATTTCAGTTCTTAGGAAAATAAATTTGTTAGGCTTAGAGCAGTCTGCACAGCGCGCCCAAATTCGTTAGGTGGCGACCTCCTTCTTCTTAACCCTTAAGAGGCGTCAATGTCGAATCGCTTTTTCGCGAGGGGAAAAATGGGGCGCGACAATAGTCAATCCTGTCTTCTACAGTTCATCCTCATAGTTAATTCTGCCTTATTTTCCAGCATTCTGGTTACTAGTTTTTTCTGAACTGTTGGTCACTTATTCTGAGCAACTAAATTTGATGTTACTATACATAGGTGTAGTTGTTGGTTTTGATCCACTCAGACTTGTTTCTGAAATCAATTCAAGAGCATATTTCCCTTTGGGTGCATCGCAATTTCCTTCTTTTGATCTTGCAAACTCCATTACCTACCATATTTTAGTTCTCCCAAGTCTTTCATCTTAAAATCTCTTTGTAATGAACTTTTGTTTCTACTATCAATTCCAGACTGCTTCCAGTAATAAGTATATCATCCACATAGACTAATATTGCAATGAATCCTCTGTCTGACTTCTTTTTGTAGAGGGAATGATCATACTAACGTTGCACAAAATTGTAACTGCAATAAGGCTTCAGCTAATTTAGTGTTCCATTGCGTTGGTACTTAGCTAAACCATACAAGAATTTGGTAAGTCTGCATACTCTCCCATTGACATTTCCAAAAACACCAATTCTTCAAGCAATATGTTAAATTAAAATTAAATAAACAAATCAAAACAAAAGATATAGTCTTTAAATAAGCGGAGTCAGTAAATTTGCTTTTTAACAAATAAGATCGAAAAATGATTCGACCGTCTAAAGTGATTAGTATTAAATAAATCGCCTCCATAGGAATAAAATAATTAAGGAAACAGAGGGTTGCAACTTTGCATGTTCCAAATGATATAATTGGCAAAATTCGAAAATATCTACAAAAAGGATAATGCATAAAGTTTTAGAAAAAGTCTGAATATTTTAGGAAAAAGGAAGACACAAATAATATAGGTCTTAGGTCCATGCATATAATGAATTCAATACAACATCTATGTATTAGTCGGTGATTATAAGCTTACACGTATTAATCGTCATCTTTAATTATGGGTTGGCACTTTGGACCAGGCTGATATTATTTTATGAGTCTCTATCAACTTTAAAAACAAAAGGAACAGCTAACGAAATTGATTATCATTCACATTTAAGTTAGACATATTTTTAAAAAATAATTTTAATACAACAACAACATGAAACATTCAAAAATTATAATTAAGAAATTTAAAAATACAATTTCAAAATTCAAAATTTTAAATTAAACAAATAAAAATGTAATACATATCAACAGCAGAATATGATCATTAGTTTTGTGCACTAAATATAGTTTCCATGTGCTTATTGTGTGATTTATTGTATTGCAGATGGACGGGGAATTAATGTATGTTGGATAAATCATAAATGTACTATGTCGATCCAGCCCTTTTAATTTTTGTTTTGGGGTCGATCCGTATTGCTTTTAAATGTCAAGGTCAGGTCAGGTTTCTGTTGGACCAATAGTTCTATTTTAATGAATTGAAAACAATGTAAAACTTTATTTAATAAAAAACATAAATTTTCTAAATTTTTTATATATAAAAATAAATTTTTTCTTATAAAATAGTTTTATTAAGTAAAAAATAGCTTGTATATATGGTAGAACAAAGGATGGATATGAGTGACAAAGTTGCTTGTAGAAATCAATTTAATGTTGAATTATTGAGTCCAGAGTTGTGTTCAGTAAAGTTCGATCTCAACTTGTTATGGAGGTCACAAAATGACTATGATCGGAAAAAATGTGGGAGCTCATGGCCCAAAGATAGAGAAGAATTCGATTCTCAATGAAAAGTATTCATTGAATTAGTACTTTGGAAATCAGTGGGTCTTTCTATTGATCGATGTATTACCTTTGTTCTTGTAAATATAAAGTAAAGAAGCAACATTTTGTATTCTGTTGCTCAAGCTTCTAGATCTTATTAAGTTTTTAGTTCATAACTTTTATTTAAGAAACTATCTCCAGTCATGACAAACAATAACTTTTAGCATCGCCCGGTTCCGATGCCAACAAACACTATTGGAACCCCGACTTCATACAACTTTCTTTCTTTTCTTCTTTGCTCTCATTTAAATACTTTAGTTTACTCTCAAACATATTTAATTACTAATAATTGAATCACGAGTAAAATGGAGATGAAATATTTTCATGCTCCTTAAATTCAACTATACCTATTTTTTTCCCGATTAACTAATAAGACATAAAATAAAAATAATTTTTGTAAACAAAATAAAGAATCTTAGTAGGTGTTCCGGTTGGTAGAGGTATTTGAGCTTTCGCGTGAGAGTTGATTCTGCATCTTTGTATTTTTCCTCCATTTCCCCTATCCCCCTCCCCCTCCCCTTTTTCTTTTTTTAAAAAAAGAAATACTATAAAAGACTACAAAATTAGATCTCTCGGTTTACCTCTCCTTGGTTAGAGAAAATGTGCTTGAGTTCCCATATAAAACATTTTTTATTTTATAATATTAAGAATAATTTGGAAACATCCCTATTATTGTTACGTTGTAGAGTATAATAAGAAAAAAATGTTTATCTTACCATATACAAATGAAATTCGTCAATTTATTCCTTAGGGTAAAAGAACAGTAGAAACTCCAAAATGATTGAAGATTTTTTGGAAATTACACATATCATTACTTTTACAGAAACTTTTTAAGTCCATCAGTATAAGAAAGCTAGAAATCATTTACAACACATGTACTGGTGTTTGCTCCAAATTGGAATAGATCGATGCATCATGCCATTTCTCGTTTGAGGTAAGGCTTAATACATAATCAAATTTTTTTAATTTTTTTAATTTTTTTATTTTTTTCATGTAATTTTATATAACTGTGTAAAAGTGTGTATAAACACCTTTTATGTTTTTTTTAATTTGATATTTTAAAATATTCTAATAAGGTGTAATTAAACTTTTAGATAAACTTCATAATTCAGTTAAAAACTATACGACATTTGAGATGTTGCTACCATACTAATCTAGAAACTAGGAAGCATTTCCAAAATCATTTAAAATTATAGTAATAATAAATAAGGAAAGAAAAAAAGAATGTTAATTACTTCGTTTATTTTTATTTGACCATTATATTAAAAGTAAACTTTTACTTTTACTTGTCCATTTTAACTTAATCAAAAGAAAGACAATTTTTGTTTTTCTGTTTTACCCTTAGTCTTGACTACTCATTTCAAGTTATTTCTCAAATTTAATAAAGACTATGCACCAATTAATATAGACCTCATAATTATTTATTTCTTTTTAATATATATTATGAATAAGTAAAAATGAACGGAAGAAATATTAAAAAATGTAAAATGATTAATGCATATGAGAAATTGAGATTTGTTCAATAATTTTTTGGACCAACCCTATGTGATATTCAAGGGTCTAGTTTAAAGTGTTAGGTTGAGACGTGTGAGTATTCATTTAATTTTGGTTCACACTGTATTTATGTCATACTTGACCAACTAACGAAGTCGTACTCCCAAAAGTCATGCACACCTTTTTAGCATTAATATACCACGAGTGTACCTTATATGCCTTCTTTATTCATAAGGGTCTTCTCTTCTTTTCTTTTCTTTGCTAGAATTTAAAAGGAGCAGCAAGCTTACTTAATTCATCGTTGAGTAGGAAAAAATGAGTTGCATTCATTGTATAGGGGTTATGCACATAAAATAATACTTAGGTTGTAAGTAACCAAACAATTAAAATGTTACTTTATCCGTTTCATTTTAATTGTTAGGTATATTAAAAATAGTTGTTTCAAAATATTTGCTAGTTTCAAAATTTAAGAGATTATTGATCATATTTTTTCAATTCTACTCTTAGTACTTCAAGTCATTCTAAAATGTGAAAAGAATTGTTATTGTATGTTTCTAAGAAATTTATTAGTCAAATTATCATCTCTATTAATTTTTTTTTTAATGAATGTGCAAATCTTATCATAACAATTAAAAAGGAACAGAGAGAGTACCAAACATGGCAAGACCAGTTCTGCTAATTTTAATCGAATAATTCACTTCTTAATGGACAATCAAACAACCCTAATTAACTGTGTTTCTGAAACAAAACAAGAAAAAAAGATCATTTCCTCTTGTTTAGTAGGAGGTTGGAACTGTATATTAGGAATGGGTATAAATTAAAACCCATGGATATTGGATTAATATAAAGGGGAAACATATATTTGTGTGATATTTAAGATAATTTTACAGAATCCTAACTGAATTAATTAATTAAGTAAAAAAACATGGCAGATAAAGATACACATTCCTCAACAGACACCTGTACAGCTGGACGGGAATCATACTAATAACAATCTCAAGCGATTTTGGTCTCATTATTTTTTAAATCAGAAACATAATCCCTTAATTTGTGGGTTTGTTTTCTTTTTAAACAGCAACATAATCATTCAAATATGCTAAAATGGTAAAATAATGTGTTACTTTTTTAAATAAGCAAAAGGTATATATTGTTATTTATGAGAATACTCTTTAAAAAGTGTGCAGAGTCGTGTAAAAATCCCTAATGTACGCTGAAGTTGACAACTTTGTTTTTATGATAAAGAGAAGACGAAAATAAGCATCTGGAATAATAAAAAAGGAAAGGTAAAATGAAGGGCATCTTTCACCTTGGATCTTAATTAACAAGTTAGACTACTTTGAAATTAATTTCGATTCTACTTTTTGGTATTATATTCAACTCAGTTGATTGACTAACTGAACTTTTATATCATCCGCGAGGGTTCAATTTCACACCTTCACCGTTCCCCCTTTAACAGAAAGTATTATATTCAACATAATTACACAACATATGGTGCTGAAGAAATTGAGTACAAGTTTGTAAAAAAAATGGGGGTGAAAGGAATTAAATCTCCGAGGATGGTGCGTTTACAAATGAAGAAAAGCTACTTCGTTATGACTTGATTTTTGTACTTGACTAAAAACTTTTAAGAATGTACATTAACTTGTTTTATCTTCCTTGAGACAACGATGCACTGAACTCATTCACAGAACATCTGTCGTTGTCTTTTGCTGATCCGCCAAGATCCAAGTATGTTTCAAACTTAAATGTAGGTTGCTTAGGACTTGAGCATTTCATTTCACTGTTTAGCATGAGAATTATGTCAGCCATGGTAGGACGGTCCCTAGGATGCTCTTGAACACAGAGAAGGCCAACGTGTAGGCATCGCGTTATCTCTTCTGGAGAAAATGAGTTGATCAATGTCCCATCCATAAAGTCTAATCCCCTTTGTTCACTCCACAATTTCCATGCCTGCAATAGACATGCACTGTCATGAGATTCAAGACACAAATAGTAAGAGAGCATCAGACAAAGAGTGTAGTAGTGTACTGACATAATTGAGGAGGTTAAGATTCTCTTCAACGTAATGGAAACTTGAATTCTTCTTGCCACTTATGATTTCTAATAGCAAGACTCCGAAACTGAAAACATCAGATTTCTCCGAGAATACTCCCCTCAAAGCATATTCAGGGGACATGTATCCACTGCATTTGTTGCCCAAAAAACATTTAGTTCTTTCAGAAAGTAAATCGATACGACAGATGTTTTTATGATTCGAAGTTTGTACAGGGTAGAGGATGAGGCTACCAATAATTTCTACTTCTACATCTTGAATGCATATGAATAAGGTCGCTTACTATGTTCCAGCTACTCGGTGAGTATGCACTAGTTGCTGCTGCTTTTGAAACGTTCTTGCTAAACCAAAGTCTGAAATTTTTGGATTCATCTCCACATCCAAAAGGATATTGCTTACCTTCAAATCCCGATGGATAATGTTCAAACAGGAATCTCGGTGTAGATATAATAGCCCTCTAGCAACACCTTGAATGATGTTGAACCTTTCAGGCCAATCTAGCAGTTCTTTTTGGGATGCATCTGATCATTAATGAACAAACAGTTAATAAAGTATCCCCTTTAAGAATCCCTTGGACAAGTTAAATATGATAGCATCTATATTTTATAGGTGCATCTAGAAGCAATGTTTTAGGAGTAATACAGCAACATGTTAGCTTTATTCTGACTCCAAGAGATGGAGAAAAGAATTATAGAAAAGAAAAACAAGAGCAGACATACCAAAGAGAAACTTATCCAAGCTTCTGTTTGGCATGTACTCATAAATTATAAGAAGTTCTTCCCCTTCAATGCAGCATCCGAGGAGTCGTACAAGATTCCTGTGCTGGAGTTTTGATATCAACACAATTTCATTCTTGAACTCCTCTATGCCTTGCCCCGTTCGGTTAGAAAGTCTTTTCACTGCTATTTCTGGTCCATCTTTTAGCTTTCCCTATTGCAGAGTCCGCAGATTAAAAGTCAAATGATCAGAACAATACATAATTTTAATAATCAAATCACATGTAGAGCAAGCTCCACGCTGAACTTGTGTGTATTTGATCACATATTCGGTTAAGTGCTTGAGGAAAAGTGTAGTTACCTTGAAAACAGGGCCAAATCCTCCTTCCCCGAGTTTGTTATCTACATTGAAGTTGTTTGTTGCTGTGGAAATTACCTCAAATTCAACCAGTGGAAGTTCAATTGGATCTTCTTTCTTTAAATTGCCAACCCAGAAACTTTCCATTGTGTAGTCTTTTGAAATATTGCATGAATCACCCAAACTAAAGCTTCTGGATCCTTTCCTCTTATGTCCTGTTAAACAAAGTAAATAATCTAAAGATCAGGCTAGATGTCACAAAACCATTAAGGTAGTTTGATTTGTCATAAGATTTTTTTCCCTTGTTAGCTTTTAGGGAGGAACATGTATGATTACCTGTTTGATAAATCTTGTGCTTGAACAAACAAAATAGAGCAAACCCAAAAAAGAGACAGGAAAATACTGCAGAACATATGATTAGTGCTCTTTTAAGCTTCCGCTTACCTGGAAAAACTGAAAAATATTTTAATAAACTACATCAGTAGATGGATTACATCGTAAAGTTAGTGTAAACCAAATTAATGTAGTAGTTACCTAACTCTGAGTAAGCAAGCCGAAGGAAAAGATCTTCCCCAGAATACGAGTAATACTGCATATCTAAGAGATCACCAGACCACACCATACACCTAATTCCTGCCACATAAGCATAAGCAGTGCAAGAACAATTGTTTAAACACAATCTTTCACATTCACTTGCACTGTCAAGGTGAAAAATCGCAGCAAGATCAGGCAGTTTCAGTCCACTAAACTTCAAAAATCCGTCCTGCAGTCCAACCTCTGGAGATGAGCTATTTCCCTTTTGCTGACATAGTAATTCAGTTCGCCTCACACAACCACCTGTCCAGTTTCCTTTGTTCCATTCATCACTAGACTGTGGCAGAAACCCTCTTAAGCAGCTGCAAATTGGGAATTTATTCTTGCTGCACACTGCTGAAGGTCCACATGTGTTGTATATATCACATGGTGGACGTACCATTGTAGCATAAACTTCCCAAGCTGGAGCTCCATTGTTCCACTGAACAACTTGAACAGACCCTGTAGACTGAAGTTCCACGAAAGTTAGGTACGAAGTATTTGGAAGAAAGGTGAAATATGTGGTTCCCTCTTGAAATTCTTGCTGAAAAACAAACTGAACTATATAGGCTGCTGAATCTATACAGGGCAATCCAATGAACTTCAGTCCATTCCACTCCCCGGTTCTGTAGTAGGGAGTAAATTTGTTCCATATGAAAAACTGAGGAGGAAGTTGCTCCGAGATCCCAATAGAAAAACTTCCCCGTGAGGGATCATTTTCCTTCTTCCAAGAAGATAAGAGCCATCTCTGCCCAGTTATCCTGTTAAAACCTATTTTCATTCCCGGCAAGAAAGTATCGCAAGGATAATCGAAACTCTCCCAGAAGCATTGTCCTGAGACATTATCTTTAATCACCAAATTCCCACTGTCCAGGAGAACAACTGCAACTGTGTTATTAGTAGGGACAGACACATTACTTGACCACATAACGTTCTGTGTACCATCAAGAAGCACCAAGTTCCCATTTCCGCTAATTGATAGACTCGCAGCAGAATCAGAAACTTTAAGAGGACTCTCTCTGTTTGCAATCCACACAACTTTAATAGGAGGGATATTTTTAAACCATATCCCCAGGTACCTTTTATCGGAACTGGAAGGAGTAAAGAATCCTAATTCAAAAACCTGACTAACAGAGATTAATGTCTTCCCTACTAAGAGTTTTTGGGATTGCAGTATGGTGTCTGAGGCATTACAGTAATATGATTGAATGATGCAGTAAGAAAGAAGAGAGATCAAAAGTATTTTCCAAGCTGGTCTGGATCCCATTTTCTTAAATGGACTTCTGTCGTAATTAACAAACATCAAGGGACACTTAAAAGAGTCATAGCTTCAATTAATAGTTACCAAAAAGAGGAACTAGAAACAAGAATGAACATAGATGGAATTCTCCAAGTAATTCAAACTTGGTGACAAGTCTTTTTTAGAAAAAGTTTATCAAGTCTATCAGAATGTCCAAAAAACTATTCAGAAACATTTTTGGACAATGATTTGGTTTTTTGTTTTTTCCTTTTTCTAATATATGTTACTCCTCCGTCCACTTTTACTTGTCCAATTTCGAAAATCAAGAGAAAATTTATCACTTAATTCCTAATTTTCCCTAATTATTAACTATAGCATCTCTTAAACATTGAATTTATTATATTCAAAAAATTGTCATTTTATTTATTATTTTTTAAAAAGTGTATCAAGTCAATATAGGACAAGTGAAGATGGACGGAGGGAGTAAATAAGAATGACCATTTGAAGTCAAATTTAAACTTCTTCCTTGATACCCTATTTCTAAACATATGCACAGTGGGAAGTAAAGATACTATCCTTGATAACTTGTCTTACTTGATCTGAATTTATTTGGACGAGAGATTAAAGTCCAAATCTGGGAATAAATATGTTATCTTTAAAACAACAATTTTGTATAACAGTGTATAACATCTCTTATAATTTTGTACTTGTTTATATATTGAATATATAATATTGTATATGAAAATTTTTATATTGTTGTAAACGAAAAAAATTGAAGTTTTGTATTATATTGTACACTGATGTACAATATTGTATTTGAATGGTACATTTTCCCAATTAAAGTATCAATTTTTATGGG
>JACEIK010002245.1:119415-220241 GCA_018107945.1 Datura stramonium | reverse complement strand
AATTAGGAAACTAAATATAAAAATCTCTTTCACATTGTTGTCTGCATTTTTGGAGTTATAGTTTATTGACACTTGAGTAGATTTGTACCGTAGTCCAGTCATTGTGGGATCGATACTTGGCTTACTTGAGCCATTTACTACTTGTTCGACCACGTGCACTTGCGTGTAGTCATCCAAAAGACACTGAACAGGGGACAAAGGGACACACCGGTAGAGTGCACTTTTCTAGTTTGTGGAATGTGTGGTATGAACCACATAGAAGAATTCTTGGTTTGATCGGATATTTCCTTTGGGTGTGGAAAACCCAATCATATGTGCAGGGAATGTCCTTTGGCTAGGCAGGGCAATAGAAGAGGTGGTTCCCAGACTACTAGCTCTACAACAGCTCTAACAACTCTTCCTTCTCAATAGGTGCATCCACTAGTGCATGTGGTGGATAGCGTCAAAACAAGTTTTATGCCCTCTCATCACGTTAGGAGCAAGAGGTCTCTCCAGATGTAGTCACTGGTATGTTGCGAGTATTTCATATTTATGTGTATGTATTGTTAGATCCAGGGGCTATTTTATCTTTTGTGACTCCTTATGTTGCTATTAGTTTCGTAAGCAGTCCCGAAATCCTATTATAACCCTTCTCAGTACCAACTCCAGTCAGTGGCTAAGTTATAGCTTGATGGGTATATTAAAATTGCGCTGCCATTGTTCTTCAGAAAGTCACCTCAACCAACCTTGTTGTGTTAGACATGAATGATTTTGAATGTTATCTTTGTTATAGATTGGTTGCATGCATGTTATGCCTCATTGAATTGTAGAACCCGTATGGTAGAATTCAGATTTCAGGTTAAGCCAGTCCTAGAATGGAAGGGTAGTTCAACTGTGCCTATTGGTCGCTTTGTTTCCTACCTTAAGGCTAGAATGATGATTTTTGAGGGTTGTCTTTATCATTTATTTCGGGTTAAGGATGATACATCCGAGACCCCAACTCTTCAGACTGTCCCTGTTATATGTGAGTATCTAGAGGTTTTCCCAGATGATCTACCAGAAGTCCCTACAAAGCAAGTGATTGACTTTAGTATTGACCTTCTTCCCATTATGCAACCTATATCCATTCCTCCATATATAATGGCTCCAGCCGAGCTGAAGGAGTTGAAGGAGCTGTTGAAGGATCTTCAAGATAAAGAATTAATCAGACCTAGCAAGTCTCTATGGAGTGCACCAAATCTCTTCATTCGGAAAAAAGATGGGTCTCTTCGAATGTGCATTGACTATCGATAGTTGAAAAAGGTCAGAATTAATAACAAGTATCCCTTCTGTAGAGTTGATGATTTGTTTTATCAACTTTAGGGTGCTAAGTGCTTCTCAAAGATAGACCTCAGAACCGGGTATCATCAACTTCGAGTTTGGGAGAGTGACATTTAGAAGACAGCTTTAGTACTCGGTATTGTCACTATGAGTTTTTGGTAATTTCTTTTGGACTAACGAATACTCCTGCAGCATTTACGGATTTGATGAACAAGGTGCTCAAGCCATATTTGGACATGTTCTTGGTTGTCTTCATAGATAACATTCTCATATATTCTCAGAGTGAGGAAGAGCATACCGCTCATATGAATATTGTGCTACAGACTCTCAAGAATTGCCAACTGTTTGTTCAGGAAGTGTGAGTTTATGTTGGACTCAGTTGCATTTATGGGCCACGTGGTGTCAAGTGAGGATGTGCAGATGGACTCTGAAAAGATAGAAGCCATAAATAATTGGCCTTGACTAGTTAGTCCTTTGGATATTAGGAGTTTAATGGGTTTAGTTTGGTATTACAAGAGGTTCGTGTAATGATTTTCATCCATTGCAGCACCATTGACTATGTTGACCCTAAAGAAAGTCAAGTTTCAATGGTCGGACACCTGTAAGAAGAATTTTCAAGAGTTAAAGACTTGATTCACTTATGTCGTAGTGTTGACCCTACCTGACGGTACAGATGGATTCGTTGTGTATTGTGATGCCTCTAGGGTTGGTCTTGTGTGTGTGTTGATGTAGCATGGTAAGGTCATTGCATATGCCCCTAGAAAGCTTAAGATTCATTAGAAGAACTACCCGACACATGACTTGGGATTGACAATGGTTGTGTTCGCATTGAAGATTTGGAGGCACTATTTGTATGGTCTCTATATGGATATGTTTACAGACCACAAGAGCCTATAGTATGTGTTCACCTAGGAGGATTTAAACTTGCGACAAAGGAGATGGCTAGAGCTACTCAAGGACTACGAAATGAGTATCCTTTATCATCCGAGAAAGGGAAATGTAGTGGTTGATGCCCTTAGTAGGCTGTCCATGCAGAGTTTTTCTAATGTGGAATATGGAAAAGAGTTGGCGAAGGATGTGCATCGACTTGCACAACTAAGAGTTCACCTTGTTGATTTGACGGATGGTGGTGTCATTGTTCAAAATGGTTCAGAATCCTCCTTTGTGACTGAGGTCAAGGCAAGGAAAGATGAGGATCCTATTTTTGTAAAGTTGGAGGAAGCAGTTAGGAATCAGAAGGTAGAGGTCTTCTCCCTAGGAGGAGATGGTGTACTTTGATATCAAGGATTTTTATGTGTTCCGGATGTCGATGACTTGACAGAGTAGATGTTACATGAGGCTCACGATTGTAATACCTCAGAAGCCCAAAGATTAGACCCGGGAGTAGAAATAGAGAAAACTGAAAATTTTGCACCAGGTCACAGAATGAGCTGTTCTGTAACCCATGGGGGAAGAACATGAGCTGTGAGGTGACTTGTGGTGAGGATCAAGGCTTGGGTTGAATTTTTGAAATCTGAGTTCCCTACAGACCTGACCATGAGTTATGGTCAATCCCCATGACTCATTGTGTTAGCCTTGGGCAAGGGATTTAGGAAAATGAATGGGGTCTGGCAGTATACCCTATGGATGACACCCACGAGTCCTTGTTAGTCACCATGATTTTTGGGATGGGTCGTGGGCAGCAGGTAACTAATGATCTGAGGAATAATGGCAATGCACTTCGTGACTGATGTGACAATTCGTGGATGGTATCAACAACTCGTTAGGTCCCTCGTGGGGACTAACGAGCAGTTATTTTCTGCAAAGTTATTAAGGGTATTCTTGTTATTCCTATGCCCTAAGGTCCTATACTACGTCATTTTAAGCCGTTTTCAGAGTGTATTAAGATAGGTTATGTCATTCTAGCCTATTCTAAACACATGCATGAAAAGTTAGGGAGTTAGAGAGGAGATCAACCTTAAGCCTTCCAATTCTTCTCAAAATTCTTCTTGGGCAATCAAGGAAGTGTAATAATTAGCTAGAATCAGGTATGTAGGGTTATGAATTGGTGAATTCATTCACACCCATGCCCAATATCCTCTCTAATTCATAAAAAATCTATGAGTTGATTCTATGGGGTTTTAACCCAAATGCATGAATTCTCTAAGTCAATGTCATGGGTATGATCTCAGTATGTTTTTAATGATGAATTATGATTCATGGGAGAGTTTTTTCATGTTTTCAATATCTAATCATGTTTACTAGTTTTCCAAATTATGATGCCCATTCATGAAAGTTTATGAGAAGAGGAGAATTATAAAGTATGTTCATGTATGATGGATTTTGATGAGAAAAGCATGCTTTCAATCTACCCATGTTATGTTCAGGTTTTATAAGTGAATAAAGTTAATTTCTAACATGTTAAGTATTGGGAAAGCCCATATGTGAAAGTATGCTTTATGATTCATGTTAAATTATCTTACCACATGATTTTGGAGTCTAGACTCTCGATTTTACTCAGCTTGTGGTATGGTTTGAGTCAAGGCTCCTCATGTATGATTCAGATGTATCTGTATTCATGATTATTCAACTTCATCAATAGACGATGGCCAGCTTCGTTGAAAAATTATGGAGAGAATATGCATGTTATTGGGAGTAATGTCTAGCATCGAGTAGTCTAAGGGTCGATCACCCTATGCCTCCGAACTATGCGCCAATGTAGGTTGATTCATATATACCTTGGGACCTCCTTTGTGATCTATCCTCTTCCTTATTGATCTATGAGCTTGATATCGATATCATAGTATCGTCCTTAGCCCTGACAAGGCCTTAGATGGCTCTATCCACTTGAGTGTGATATTTGGGACCATGTAAGCTGTATCTTGGTATGTCAGTTATATGATGAGTCTCCCATTGTTCCTTATGATTTAAGTTATGCATGTTTATCATTCATGTTACATATATATCTACATATGTCTTAAAGCAGGTTTGACCTAACGTTCAGGTTAAATTATGATTAATAGATTTCAGCTTTGGATCAATCGATTGAGTTATAATAATAGGTTATGCTGAGATCATGTTTTTCAGAATATAGCATGCAAGCCCTACACTTAGATTCTTATTTTTTCTATGTTTATCTTATGCACATTTTAAATGATTTCACATATTTAAGCGGTTTTACTTACCTTGTATACTCGGTACATTCCACGTACTGACCGCACACTCTATGTTGTATCATTTTATGATATAGGCCCCGATACACAGACTCAACCTCGTCCTTAGCCAGCCTTTCAGAGTTAGAATTCACAGGTGTTGGTGAGTCCTCATCTCCCGAGGACAATGCTCTATCTGTTTTATTTATGTATTCAGTCTCATACTTAGAGAGTTAGTTGGGGGTCTTGTCCTATCAGCACATCAGTATTTAAGGCTTTTCAGACATAAAATGTAATCAACTTCAAATTTGTGTGTATTTCTGATGTTTCACTTATTTCATGCTTCCGCTAAGTTTATCATGTTGATCTATCATTTTTATGATTTAGTTGGATGTATGTTCATGTCGTGGGTCTATTTGGAGTTCTTCGGGGTTCCTTGTCCCATGTCGTGAACTGGGCCTTCGTTTGGGTCATGACAAATTTGGTATCAACGCAATAGGTTTGAAATGTCCTAGGGTGTCTGAAAGCCGCGTTGTGTAGAGTCTTTTTCATTACTGTGAAGCGCGCCACTCTTATGAAGAAGAGGCTACGAGACGTTTAGGAAATGTTCCCTTCTTTCATTATCTATGTTGCGGTGAAATGTCTCCCTATCCTCCTAACTCATGCAATTTGCGATTAAAGAACGATGGCACCCCACTGACTTAATGGTAGGAGGAATGGAAATGGAAATGACCACGAGGATGGCAATGGAGATGGGCAGCAACAAGCCCTACCAGTTCAGGAGTACCATGCACCGGAGCCGGTTGCCCATGCTAAATTCAGAGCTGCTATTTAGATGCTAGCACATGCCTTGACCACTCAGGTGAACCAACAAGCAGTGGTGCATGTTTCGCAAAATGGAAATGCGGTGGTAGCTCGAGTCAAAGATTTCTTGAGAATGAACCCACCAGAGTTGTTGGGTCAAAAGTGGATGAGAACGCACATGAGTTAATTTGATAAAATTGTGAAGATCACCCAGGTCATGGGGGTGAATGAAGTTGATTGTGCTAAGTTAGCCTCATATCAGTTAAAAGGGGTTGCACACATCTAGTTTTGACAATGGAAAGATAGTAGGGCCGCTAGGGCAGGACCGGTCACTTGGGAGGAATTCTATGTTGCCTTCCTACATCAGTTCTTCCCTCGTGAGATGAGGGAGTGGAAGGCAGTTGAGTTCATATATCTCAAGAAGGGAAAAATGACACTGCAAGAATATTCCCTTGAGTTCACTCGTTTGTCAAAGTATGCCCCAGAGTTAGTGATGGATCAGAGGGCGCGAGTGAGTAGGTTTGTTCACGGAGTGGTGGGCTATTTAGACAAGGATTGTAGGACTGCTATGCTCCATTAAGATATGGAGTTCCCCCTTATAGTCTTGTACGCCCAATAGATGGAGGTGGCCCACATAAGGGAGAGAGAGGCCAACAGGGCCAGGATGGATAGTTATAGATTCTCTAAGCCGAGGTCAGATGGTGGGCACCGACAGCAGACCCACTAGATATCTTCAGCCCCAGCTTCTTCAACACTAAGTGTGCCATCCAGACCTGGGCACGATCAGAGAAGACGAGCATCAGGCTCTAGGGGTTAGAGCAGCAGGCCCACAGATTCCAGCATCCCAACATGCCACCGGAGTGGTTGGGGGCACACAGGTCAGTGCTTGGCAGGTGCAGGTGCTTGCTACAAGTGTGCAAAGCCCGGGCATATGCTCAGAGATTGCCCAACATATAGAGAGGGCCATGAAGAGCATTCGAGGCCCAGCTTATAGTTCAGCAGCTTCTCCCGCATGCCCAACACAACAGGGGGCATATATTAGCATAGGTGGCATCCAGAGCCAAAAAAGATTCTATGCCTTAGCCTCTCGCCAGCAGTAGGAGGTCTCCCGATATGTATTCACTGGTATCTTTTCAGAACCTTTCTCAGTATCTACTCCAATTGGTGATTAAGTTATAGCTAGACGGGTATATAGAAATTTCCCTTTCGAAGTCCTTCAGAAAGTCACTTCAGCAGATTTAGTAGATTTATCCATGACTGATTTTGATGTTATCCTCGGTATGGATTGGTTATTTGCATTTTATGCCTCAGTCAATTGTAGAACCCTTGGAATAGAGTTAAGATTTTTGGGTGAACCAATATTGGAGTGGAAGGGTAGTTGAGTTATGCCTGTAGGTCATTTCATTTCCTACCTTAAGGCCATAAAGATGATTTCCATAAAGTTGTGTGTACCATCTAGCTAGGGTTAAGGATGCGAAGTCCTATACCCTAATTATCCAATCTGTTCTGGTAGTATGTGAGTATCTAGAAGTATTTCCGAATGATCTACCTGGTGTTCCACCCGAGAGGGAAATCTATATTGGTATTGACCTTTTTCTCAACGCCCAGCCTATATCTATTCCTCCCTATAGAATGGCTCCATCCAAGCTAAAAGATTTAAAGGAGCAGTTAAAGGATCTTTTGGATAAGGGGTTCATTAGACCGACCAATTCTCCATGGGGTGCACTGGTTCTCTTTCTCCAAAAGAAGGATAGTTCTCTTTTATGTGCATTAGCTATTGGCAATTGAACAAGGTCACCATTAAGAACTGGTATCCTCAACCCAGGATTGATGATTTATTCGACCAGCTTCAGGGTGCCAATTGTTTTTCGAAGATATATCTCAGATCCAGATACCATCAGCTCAGAGTTTGGGAGAGACATCTTGAAGATAGACTTCAGGACGCGTTGTTACACCCCGTAAGTTTCAATTGGTTGAGTCCGCATACTCATATGTTAGTCAAGAGTTTTAGAGTGTTACATGTACAAGGAAGGGCCCGGGGAAAGGACGTACGAGCATGGAATCTATGTAGCAAGGGAGAAGGTCGGAGCAGGCTGAAAGTCACAAACCCCCTCCCTCCACGTTGGGCACCGTGGCACACTGGTAAATCAACGCGTTGGGGCCGTTACATGGACCCCCCTGTCCACTGCCCAAATATTATCTAAGTTCATGTTTTCATTTATTTTCATTTCATATATATATATATATGCACATAATTCTCAAGTAATTTCCTTCCGAATACGTTTCCAAATGCCGCCCAAATTCAAATTAACTTCAACTATCAAGTTATAAGCCTTAAGGGAGCATTACTACAGAGTTAGTTTCTCAAATTTCGCCCAACAAATCTTAAACCCACTGAGTAGAAGTTGTCAGAATTGTTCCAAACTAATTTCTATACGATCACAAGCTTCAAGTAAGCATTTCTCCCTTCTGAACTCTCAAGAAATTATATGTTTTTGATTGTTTTACGTTGAAGTATAGTTAATGTTAGTATTAAAAGTTATCGTTTTTGCTGAATTTAGTACTGAAACTAGTTTCATTCTCCCAGTACTATGATTACAGTTGGGAAGAGTTATTGAATACGAATTGGAACTCACCAGGTAATTAGGAATCGACGATCCAGGTATGTTAAGGCAAATCTATTCAACAAGTTAGTTTATTTAGTATTGTAACTCAGTTTGAATCCCAGTAAGAGAGGCAGAAGTATATCTATTGTTATTAGCTGAGACAAGTATTCTATGTTTAATTTGGGATTGACATTGTCCTGCATAGCCTTCTATAACAAACCCTAGGGTTACTAGCTGTGTCGACGCCCGCTAGGGGCGAGATGACGTCGCTCCAAGGGGCGGTATGCCGACTGCGAAGGACAAAGATGGGCTTTAAGGGCCTCAGACAGTCCATTCCATGGCTGGACTATTATATGTTGTATCTACACTACACCTCCTTCGAGTCTGGTCCTAGGGGTGCAGATATCAAGAGTCCACTAGACTCAGACACAACTACAGTTCATGGGTCGAGCGGGCTCTGTTATAGACCTAGGGGACCAGTAGGACGACTATAGCTATTAGTTGACTCAGTGTGACCTTGTGGGGGTATATAGATTGAAGTGTACTCGTTGGGGCTTATGGGGTCCCAGGGTGGGTTATTTTATGCTGGTTGTACCTTCCGGCTTACGGGGGCCAGGTAAGGGTCTTGTTTGTATTAGTTACTGATAGATTAGATAGCAGGAGATTCAACTATTCAGGTAGTATTTCTACCCCTTTCTTTCAGTTACTTTCGATTTTATTTCGGTTCATTCAGTTATTTACAGTTACCGCCTTACATATTTGGTACATATTGTGCTGAAACCCTTCCTAGGCGCTGCATTACTTACCTGCAGGTGCTGATAGACGTGGACCAGGATCTTCTTAGCTTTCAGCCAGCGTTGGTAGAGCAGTCAGCTCCTCTCCTTTGGAGCTAATAGCTAGAAGGTTTACTCTTTTTGTTTGTATAGTTTATGGGTAGTTC
Source organism: Datura stramonium (assembly GCA_018107945.1). Classification (NCBI taxonomy): domain Eukaryota; kingdom Viridiplantae; phylum Streptophyta; class Magnoliopsida; order Solanales; family Solanaceae; genus Datura; species Datura stramonium. The sequence goes on along the minus strand of JACEIK010002245.1, from coordinate 211,461 downwards.
AGGGTGTTGTCTCAACCATTATATCACTCGTAGAGGCTTGTAGATTATTTCGGATTCCCTGTGGTTAGTTGTTGATGGTCGTGTGGGGTTCGTTTATGCTTTACCCTACGTGTTGTCCATGTGGGGCCTTGTTTAGCTGTTAGTTAGCAGCCTTGTCGTCCATAGCTTAGTTTAGTGTTGGATTTAAATTACAGTTATAACTAGACATCATGGTGGTCTTGTCGGCCCGCATAAGATTCTCTGTTATTACCTATTTCTGGTTAGCTATTTTCTTTTACAGGTGGCGATAAGGCCTTATTGGCCTGGGGCTGTGTTTATAGTCATGATATAGCCCGTTGTTTTCTTGATTTAAGGATTAAACTTGCACTAGTAGTGCATAAGCTAAGCCAGGTCAGTTCAGATCCTAGTAGGACACCAGGTGCTAGTCATGCCTCCCAAGGTGGGGCCTGACAAAGTTGATATCAGAGCAGGACGTATCCCAGGAAGTGTTCAAGCCGTGCTAAGTAGAATCTTGTCCATGGATGTGTTGTGCACCATATTCTATAAACAGGAGGCTGCGAGGCATGATAGGATGGTTACTGTTCTTTCTCTTCCAATCGTGCTATAGAGTTGTACAGTATAGGGTTGAGTCCCTAAGCTTACAACCTTCTACTTTTCTATAGAGGAATTTCGCACATACGACAGACCATGACTAGCAGTAAGTTGGACATTGCAGTAGGAGAAGGCACTAGCCGGGTGCCCCAATCAGAGTCAGCCCAATCTAAGGGCGACAGGGAGACTCCATCTTGGTCTCCCCAGCAGTATCCGCCCCGTCAGGAGCCGTCTAGAGCGGCAGATGCATTAGCACCACCTCCAGTAGTTTTTATACTGACACAATCAGATCAGGAGGTTAGGAGTGTTGTTTTTATGATAGTTTAGATGATGGATGCACAATGTCAGCCAGTGGCACCTGTAGTTGCAGAGTCTTTGGGAGGACCTAGTAGTCGAGGGTCCGAGAGTTTCTCGCACTGACTCCCCCGTAGTTCATTGGTACGGATCCAAATGAGGACCTTTAGGAATTTTTGGGCCAGCAACAGCAGATCTTCAAGGTAATGCATGCCACACTTACAAAGTCAGTTGAGTTTTCGGTATTTTAATTGCGGTACATAGCAGTATTATGATATGAGAGTTGGGAGAGGTCCTGAGGTAGAGATGTCCCTCATCCGACTTGGTCCAGCTTTTCAAAGGCCTTTCGAACCACTATTTACTACGAGAAATACGATAGGCCCGGGTAGATCATTTCTGCATCTGGAGTAGGGTTAAGTGAGTGTTCAGGAGTATGCTATGAGATTTGAGTCCTTGGCCCGATATGCACCAGCTTTTATAGATACTATGCCAGCTAGGGTGCACTAGTTCATTATGGGGCTACTTCCAATGTATGTATAGACCTTTATTATTGCTATTCTATGAGAGGACATGGATACTTTCCGTGTTCAGGCATTTGCTCAGAATATAGAGGGAATCAGGCAACGGCAACGGGAGATAGAGAGGGAAAATCAGGAGCAAGACCACAGGGCTAGACCTAGTGATGTGCAGGCAGAGTTTCAGCGCGGACCCAGGCCACGGCTATCGGGTAGGCCACTCAAAACCCCACCACCACCACCACAACAACAACAGGGGGTAAATTAGGTCGCCAGAGGTGCAATCAGGACCCGACGAGAGTTCATGGCCATCGTGTTCGCAGCAGCAGAGAGGGTCAGAAAAGAGTAGATTCACTGTGCCACTTTCCTGTAATTGATGTAATCATGGGTCATATAGGAATGGTTCTTTGACGTGCTATACTTGTGGACAAGAGGGTCACCTGATGAGAGACTGTCCAACCAGGTGTCAGAGTGATCGAGGCCGAAAGGATAGATCTTTAGTAGGGTCATGTGCTCCAACATCTCCAGCAGGGTGTAGGCCCTCAACTCCAGTGGGCAGAGGCCGAGGCAGGTCAGGGGCATCTAGCTCAGGCATCAGTCCAGATCGCACTTATGCTTTACCGAGGCGATAAGAGTTAGAGTTGTCGGCTGATGTAGTGACATGTATGCTGGACATTTGCTCTCATTCTATTTATGTTTTGATAGACCCAGGTTCCACTTTGTCTTATGTGATGCCACTAGTAGCCTGGAGATTAAATATCACGCCAGAATTGCTTCAGCAACCTTTTTTAGTGTCCACACCCATTGGTGATTCTATTATAGCTAAAAGGATCTACCGGGGTTGCATAGTAGAGGTTGTTGGTCGCCAAACTTTAGCAGATTTGTTGGAATTAGTAATGATTGATTTTGATGCAATTATGGGTATGGATTGGGTAGCTCCATGTTATGCCAATGTAGAATGTTGGACAAAGACTGTCTGGTTCCACTTTCCAGGGAAGGTAGTACGAGAGTGGAAAGGCAATGCAGCTACGCCAAAATATGGTTTATATCATATCTTCATGCAAGGAAGTTTATAGAAAAAGGTTATAATAATCACATTGTCAGGGTTCAGGATGTCCAGGCATTATCCCCAACTCTTCAGTATATTCATGTAGTTAATGAATTTCCAGATGAACTCCCTAACATCCCTTAAGAAAGGGAAATCGATTTTTCTATTAATTTACTACCAGACACTCAGCCTATATCCATCCCTCCATATAGAGTGGCTCCTGTAGAGCTCATAGAACTGAAAGAGCAGTTGATAGATCTACTAGATAAGGGCATGCGCTAGTTCTGTTTGTGAGAAAGAAGGATGGCTCCCTTCGCATGTGTATGACTATCAACAACTAAATAAAGTCACTATTAAGAACAAACACCCACTTCCCAAGATAGATGACTTGTTTGATCAGTTAAAAGGGGCAAAGTATTTCTCTAAGATTGACTTATGCTCTGGGTATCACCATGTGTAGGTTCGGGAAAGAGATATCCCCAAGACAGCCTTCAGGACCAGGTATTGCCATTTTGAATTACTAGTCATATCCTTCGAATTGATGAATGCTCCTGAAGTGTCCATGGATCTGATAAAAAACATATTTAGGTCTTATCTAGACTTGTTTGTGATTATTTATTGATGATATTCTGGTATATTCTCATTCAGAAGCAGAACATCGAGATCATTTGCGAACATTGCTCCAGATTCTCAGGGATCACCAGTTGTATGCAAAATTTTCTAAATGTGAGTTTTGGATGAATTATGTATCCTTTTTGGGCCATATTGTGTCAGAGGCTGGTATTCAGGTAGATTCACAAAAGATCGAGGATGTAAAGACATGGCCTAGACCTACAACTCCGATGGAGGTACATAGTTTCTTAGGGTTAGTAGGGTATTATAGGACATTTGTAGAGGGATTTTCTACTTTATCAGCACCTTTAACCAAGTCAACTCAGAAAGCAGCTAAATTTCACTGGACTGAAACATGTGAACAGAGTTTCCAGGAGTTGGAAAACAGGTTAACATCGATGCTAGTAGTAGCGTTGACAGAAGGATCAGAAGATTATGCAGTGTATTTTGATGCTTCAGGTGTTGGGTTAGGGTATATTCTGATGCAACACAATAAGGTAATTGCTTATTCTTTAAGGCAACGTAGAAAACATGGAAAAAACCACCCACCCACGAAATGGAGCTAGCTGCGGTAGTTCATGCCCTGAAAATATGAAGGCACTATCTGTATGGTGTCCATATATATATTTTCCCTGATCATAAGAGTCTCCAGTATATCTTTACTCAAAAAGAGTTGAATCTACGACAGCGTCGTTGATTAGAATTGTTGAAAGACTATGATGTAGACATTTTGTATCATCAAGAAAAGCCAACATTGCAGATTCCCTTAGTCGTAGATCAATGGGGAGTTTGGCGTATTTTAAGCCCGAACAGTGGGAACTGGCCTGAGAATTATATTTGTTAGCCAGCTTAGCAGTCTGAATAGTGGACTCGGGAGACAATGGGGCTATAATTCAAAATACAATAGTATTGTCCCTGGTAGTGTAGGTAAAAGAACGGTAATACGAAGATCCTCATTTAGCAAATCTCAGAGAGAAGGTACAGTAGGGGAAAGTATCAGCTTTCAAGATAACTGAGGATGGGGTCTTTAGATGTAAAGGTCGTCTTTGTGTTCCAAATATAGTAGAACTTCGCCAGAAGATCATGACAGAGGTACATTATTCCCGTTATTCTCTTCACCCGGGTTCAACAAAGATGTATCATCATATAAAAGATATTTACAGATTTGTAGCAGATTTGTAGCACAATGCCCTAACTGTCAGTAGGTAAAGGCTGAACACCAGAAACCTGGTGGATTAACATAGGAGATAGAAGTGCTTATGTGGAAGTGGGAAGCAATTAATATGGATTTTGTGACAGTTTTACCCCGTACTAGATACAAATTTGATTCTATTTGGGTGATAGTTGATAGGTTGACGAAATCATCCCATTTTCTTCCAGTCAGGACCACTTTCTAAGCTGAGGACTATGCCGAGTTAGACCTCTGGGAAATAGTTTGACTACATGGTCTCCCAGTATCTACCATTTCCGACATAGGAGTACAATTCATAGATAGATTTTGGAAGTCATTTAAGAGAGTTCTGGGAACACAGGTTAATTTGATTACAACCTTCCACCCTCAAATAGATAGGCAGGTGGAACATACAAATCAGACACTCGAGGATATGTTAGGGGCGTGCGTGCTAGATTTTGGGGGCAACTGGGATGAACATTTACCCCTTATTTATTTTTCTTATAGTAATAGTCATCATTTGAAAATCCAGATGGCGCCTTATGAGGTCTTATATGGGCGGAAATGTAGGTCCCCAGTTGGTTGGTTCGAGGTTAGAGAATCAGGGTTAATTGGACTAGAAATAATCCATCAGTAAGAGGAGAAAGTGAAACTTATCATAGAACGCTTACTGACAGCTTAAAGCCGCCAGAAATCTTACGCTGATGTACGGCGTAGGAACCTGGAATTTAATGTAGACGACTGGGTATTTTTGAAAATTTTGCTAATGAAGGGCGTGACGAGGTTTGTTAAGAAGGGCAAGCTTATCCTGAGGTTTATTGGACCATATCAAATCCTTCAGAGAATAGGCCAGGTGGCATACGAGCTAGATTTTCCTTCAGAATTGGAATTTATTCACCTAGTCTTTCATGTGTCGACGTTATGGAAGTGCATAGGGGATCCATCCCGAGTTGTGCCATTTGAGGATGTCCAGATTACTAAGGAATTGACCTACGAAGAGGTTCCTATGGCCATATTAGATTGGTAGGTTTGTAGGTTGAGAATGAAAGATGTTGCTTCTTGTCACGACCCAAACATATACACGGATCGTAGACAAGGGACAAGGAGCCCCGAGAGACCCCAAGTCAACCCATGACATGATCTTACATCTCATTCAATCACATGAGCGTAATACTTAACAATAAGAATGTAATCATAACATAGCATAAGGGAAAATCAGTACAAGACTTGTACAATACGGCGGAATACAACTCGTAGTTTGATAAACCTCTAAAAATGAAAGGCGGATTGATGGGACAACTCCCCAACTATTCCAATATCCAGAAACTAAAAGAAATAACATAGAGTGTGAACATGTAGCTCTCGGAACATGAGGACTCACCAAGTACGTTGAGAACAAGGTTGAAACTAGCTACGGGTGAGGATGAGCTTGAGAATTGGGACCTATATAATGAAACGATACAACATAGAAAGTATGCGGTTAGTATATTTAATGTACCGAGTATGCAAGATAAGTAAAACGGACATTTAAAAACATATATAAAGTTCAACAGATGATGGTCAGCTTCATTGAAAAATGATAGAGAGCATATGCATGTTTTTAGGAGTAATTTCTAGCACCGAGTAGGTTAAGGGTCGATCACCCTACGCCTCAGAACTATGCCCCAATATAGGTAGATTCATATATACCTTGGGACCTCCTTTGTGAGGTACCCCCTCCCAGATTGGGCCACTATTCCATGCCAGATTGGGCCACTAGCTTGATATCGATATCATGGGATCGTCCTTAGCCCTGGAAAGGCCTTGGATGGCTCTACCCATATGAGTGTGATAGTTGGGACCACGTAAGCTCTTTCGTGGTATATCAGTTATATGATGAGTCTCCCATTGTTCCTCAAGATTTCAGTTATGCATGTTTATCATTCACGTTACATATATATCTACATGTGTCCTAAAATAGGTTTGACCCAATGTTCATCTTAAATTATGATTAATAGATTTCATCTTTGGGTCAATCGATTCAGTTATGATGTTATGTTATGTTGAGATCATGTTTTTCAGTATATAGCATGCAAGCCCTACTCTCATATTTGTATTTTATTTATGTTTATCTTATGCACGTATTAAATGATTTTTTAACTTATTTAAAAAGTTTTACTTACCTTGCATAATCGTTACATTCCATGTACTGACCACATATTCTATGTTGTATCATTTTATGATACAGGCCCTAGTACTCAGACTCAGCCTCGTCCTTAGCCAGCCTTTCAGAGTTAACCTTCCACAGCTTTTGGTGAGTCCTCATATCTCGAGGACCATGCTCTATCAATTTTCTTTACGTATTCAGTTTAAGAATTATAGAGTCAGTTGAGGGTCTTATCCTATCAGCTCATAAGTATTAGAGGCTTTTCAGATATAAAATGTAATCAGCTTCAGATTCATGTGTATTTCTGATGTTACGTTTATTTCATACTTCCGTTAAGTTAATCATGTTGATCTATCATTTTTAAGATTTAGTTAGATATATGTTCAAGCCATGGGTCGAATTGGAGTCCCTCGGTGTTCCTTGTCCTGTGTCACGATCTGGGCCTGTGTTCGGATTGTGACAGCGGTTCACCATATTCTATCCACCCTGGTGCCACCAAGATGTATCTGACATATGGGAAGTCTATTGATGGAATGACATGAAGAAGGACATAGCAGAGTTTGTGGCTAAGTGTCCAAATTGTCAACAAGTGAAAGTGGAGCATCAAAGACCAGGAGGTCTGCTACAAGACATCTGTATACCCACTTGGAAGTGGGAAGGGATCAATATGGATTTCATCACAGGGTTACGTTACACACGTCCACAATATGAATCTACTTGGGTTTTTTTAATCAAATTGTGAGCACATAGGCCCATTTATTAATCAAACAACTGTCTACATCACCGCCTAAAAAGGCCAACAAAATAAAATAAATAACAAAAGACGAGATTACCCCTGTATAATCTCTATCAGTACTTGAACTAATATCCATTGCCACTTTACCCTTTATATTCTCCTAAATCCGCCTCTTCCTCTTCTGTTCATACTCTTCCCTCTCCACCATAGCTGCTTTCTTCTCTTTGGAAACTAATCTTCATATCCTCTGGGTGATAAATCGAGTTCCATTGAGGTGTTAATGATGCGAGCTTGTCTTACAGCTCAGAGAGGTACCACTTCTTTATTCTCTATACTTTGTATACATTCTTAGCTGCTTACCCTCTTCTTTCGTGATACAGGTTCTGGATCCGGTGAAGATTAACCAATCAGACTGTGGTAAGTCTTGTTCAGCTAGCTAAAGAGCTTTGTTATGACAGAAATGGAGAAAACCAAGTTGCTTCGCGTCTCTCATTTTGAAATCTTTCCTATTTTGACCAAATCTTCTAGGTAGATCTGACTCTAAACCCCTGATTTTTGCTGGCTCATTTTTGGTGTTGTATAAACCTAGGTTAGGCTTATTCTCACAGTTTCCTAGCTTAGACAAGTAAATATTGTTCTGTAACTCCTAACTATGTGACCTCTCTAATGTACTTGGTGCACTGTTGATTGCCCTTGTTTTAATTCTGATTCTTGGAACCTGTGCTTTGTCTATGTTAAGCACTTTTTTGCACTGTGTTGGCAATTCCTGAAACTGTGAATATGTCCCATCCCCCTCTTGAGTGAATGCACAATTTGCAAGACTTTCTACCAGCTGATTTGCCTCTATATAAATATGTTTGACCTCTATATTTATATGTTTCATCATTTGCTCAATCTCATCCATCATGCATTATATTTCCCATGGTATCTTCCACTCTTTAACTAACATCTTCTGCGACTTAGTGAGTTAGTCTACAAAATGATGTTATTTTGTGAGTGGATGTACAGAATCTTAAAGCCTTCCACACTGTAGTAACTTCAGCCATCATGTTTTTCATTATACCTACCTCCTTTGCTTCAGCATATATCAAGTCTCCATTAGTATCCCTCACACAAAACCCATATGCACTACTTCCCGGATTACCCCTTGATGCTCCATCCATATTGCACTTAATCCAATGGTCTTTTGGTAGTTCCCACTTCACTATTTTGTAGTGAAGCATGGTTTTATACCCCCGTAGACATCTAATGATTCCTTCCCAATGATAAGAAATTTTAATCCAAGGATATTTAAGCCTTACCAACAGATAAATTTTTTGTTGGAAGGACTTAAACATTTGGTTAAAAGTCACCTTTTATCATTCCTTCTTGCATTCCTTCTCTTCCATAGCTCCCACATAATGATAGTTTGTACATCTATAAAAATACTCCTCAATTTTGCAGAAGCTTGTATCCTCCACCATTTTGTAATGGCTTGCTGCGATTGCAAATTCTCCATGTTAAGACCTGCACAAGAAGCAAACTACTTCCATAGCCTAAAAGTTATGGGAGCTGTTAGAAATAAATGAAACATAGTCTCTTGTTCAAATCCCTCATAGCAGTAACATCTGGATGCTATGGTAATCCTCATCCTCCTTAAATTGTCATCAATGGCAATTCTTTTCCTCCAAGCTCTCCACATGAAAAAACTAAGCTTGAAGGGAAAATCACTTTCCGAAATATATTTCCGCCATTCACCTGCTACCCTCTTCTCCTCAAAATTTCATATGCAGACTTCACTGTAAACCTTCCTAACATATTCCCCATCTACTAAGCCTTATCCACCTCCTCAGACATGACAAGATTCACAGTTTCAATTATGTGCTTAGTCATTTCCTCTGATATTCTCTCATTTAACATTCGTCTATCCCGTCTACAATTTTCAATGAATCTCTTAACCTCCACCTCCTCTTTAGTTATATTAATGTCTTCTGTATATCATAAAGCACACTGCTGTGTCTAATTATCATACCAAAAGCTAGATGTTCCAGCTTTTAATTGCCACCAAATTTAATATTCCACTTCCTCTTACATTTGCAACATTCTTTTCCAAATGAGAGATGCTCCTGTAATTTTAGTTATAACTAGATGATTCTTCTTGCAATATTTGTTCCACATATAGGTACCCCATAATGAGTTTGCGGATGTTCTAAAAGTCCACCATAATTTAGCACACAAGGCTTTAGAGATATCATGCAATAATTTAAAACCCAACCCTCCTTCCATTTTAGGATAACACATTTCTTCCCATGATACCTAATGTTTTCTTTTCACACCTCCTGTCTTACTCTAGAAAAATTTTGCCAACAACTTATGCACCTAATCAAGAATGCCTTTGGGAGGATGCATGGCTGTTAAAAGATAAACTTGCATAGTTTGTAGCACATGTGAGATTAGGATGTATCTTTCCCCATAAGATAGCAAGTTGTTCTGCAACCCCAAAATCCTTCTTGCAATCTTTCTTACCAATTCTTCAAAACAAATCATTTTACTCCTTGCATAGAATACTGAGCAACCTAGGTAAATAAAAGGAAAAGAGCCTTGATTTATACCTGTCCACCTTTTAAACTTATGTCCCAAAACCATAGGAGTCTTTTCATGTATATATAAGAAACTCTTATGCTTATTTATCATTTGCCCAGAACTTTGCTCATACTGTATCAACACCTACATAACCTTCATGATTGATCCCTTATCCCCTGAGCAAAAAAGAATAGTGTCATCAGCATAGGAAAGATGATTTATCTCTAGACTCCATTTAGGTAAACCAAAACCCTTGAACTGTGGATCTTCAATAAACCTATTTAATCCTCTGGACAATAGTTCAGTGGGAATTATAAATAGAGTAGGCGAAATTGGATCCCCTTGTTTCATCCCTCTAGATGATTTATAGAAACCCTGTGACTGCCCATTGATTAACACAGAATACCAATTGTTGGAGATTAATCTTCACACCATGTCAATAATCACCTCTAAAAAACCAATACTTCTAAGAAGTCTTGTCAAGAATATCCAGGACATACTATCATAAGTTTTAGCCATATCAAGCTTTACCACCATATTATGCCATTTATTCCTCCTATTGATGTCTCTAATAATCTCTTGTGCTAAAAGAACATTTTCTGTAATGCTCTTTCCCTTCACAAAAACATTTAGATTTCTAGAGATAATAATTTTGCGATATCATTACCATCCTCTCATGAAACATTCTAGAAATGACTTTATTAACAAAAGTACTCAGACTAATGGGTCTTAAATCTTTTAAACTCTATGAGATTTTCCTTTTGTGGCAACAGTATTAGGTTTCTATGAGTAATGAATCTAGGAATGTAAAAATCATAAAAAAAACCTCTTACCATTTTAGTCATGTCTTCAGTTACAATCACCCAGCATAATTGGAAAAACATACATGAAAAACCATCCGGACCACAAGCACTATCCGCATTAAGCTCATAAACCACCTTTTTATCTTCTTCCTCAGTAGGCAGTTTAGTCATTTCTTCATTTTGATCATCTATGTGATAGTCTTGGATATTATTCATTAAACTAGTATATAAAGAGATTTCTTCTTCTTTAAATTGTTCCTCAAAATAATCCACTGCATCTCTTCCAATATTCTCTATATCACTAACCATTTCCCCGTGAGAGTGTTTTTATCTCCTCTATGTGAAGCTTTTTCCTCCTCCCTTTGACATATGCATGGAATAATCTTGTATTCCTATCTCCATCTTTGAACCATTTCATCCCTGCTTTCTGTTTCCAATGTTCTTTTTCTATAGTCTAATATCTTTTAAGCTCAACCTCAACTTTATTAAGATCCATTCTATTTTCTTGGGATGGACTTATTTCAAGTTGCATTTCTTTGATTTTAACAATATCTTCCGGAGTGGGAAGTTGTTGGAAAATATTGCCATAAGTCTGTCTACTCCATTCCATTAATGCTTTCTTCACCTTTTTCATCTTCACTTGAAACTCCAAAAAAGGATTTCCCCTAAAATTCACCTTCAAGTTGTCTTTCACTAACTTCTTCAAAGTAGGATTTTTAGCCTAGAAGTTTAAGAATCTGAATGGTTTAATAACAGGAACTTCCTCTGTATTTCCAGTAAAATGTAGAGGAGCATGATCTGACCCTTTTCTGATAAGATGCTGAAACACGATGGTTAATAGAATCTCAAAGAAGGCTTGATTACAAAGCACCCTATCAAGCCTTTTGAAAAAATACATTCCTCCCCAATTCTTCAATTCCACTAAGTGCATTTACTGCCTGTAGTCCTGCATTCCATCAATGCACAATTGCTGATGCATTGTGCAAAGTCTTGAGCCTCTTGTTGTCTGAATGGAAAATCCCCCAATTTCTATTCCTCATTAAGAATAACATTAAAATCACCCCCAACTAACAATGGATCATTGTTCCCCTCTACAACTTCATTGCATCTGGCATACACTGCATTAATCTTTATAGTCTTATTATGAACTATAAAGTTCATAGTTAATTGCTGACAATTATCAACTTCCACCTTCCCTTGTGATGAGCCCGCAAGTGTACGGGTCGTACAAGTAATATAGTGGCTCTTTTTAAGAACCGAAATGTCAAACCCACAGGAACAGGAATACGGGGTGAAACCGTTTTAAATGTTAATTTACTACCACTACAACAATGAAGACAACAGTGTAAAGAAAAGTTTGTGTATTTTGGAAAATATGTTTTTATGCTAAACTAAACTATCTATATAGTTGAGTCTGAACTATGAATGCGAGCATGCTGAGGCTACAAAGAACATGTAAAGAAACTAACTATTGATGTACATGGTTTATCTTTTTCTCCGGTTGCTAGTCGGAACTTATGCCTATGGATGGAACTTATGCCTTCAGATTAAAACTCTCGTATTTAACCCAACTTAAGAATCATGAACCTTCCACCTACATTGACGTGATAAGAAGAAATTCAAGTTCTAGCTATACAAAACCGATTCCACACATGACTAATAATGACTTTCGTGTATATTTCTATCCCGAAGGTAAACAATTCCCAATTTTCCCAAACAAAGAACAGATCATATCCTATTAATTCACAACTTTCCAGCTTTCTTGCCCTCGGGTGAAACCGACTTTTTTGATTTACATTAACATTGGCCAGATATTAATGTAGTAAGAACAAGAATTAAATAGAACAACCATGAAGAAAAGATAAAATAAACGTATTCAATAATTACATTTCAATACAACAATTCATAACCTCAGCAAGAAAGAGAATTAGCCACTATATTGTGGATTGAACATCGTTAAATGAATGGAAATCATGCAAACAATTGAAAGGAAGAAGAAAGGGATAGAGAAAACCCTAAGAATTTTCGTCCTCAAAAACTGCCTGTAACCCACGTTCTTGCTCCACCAAGTCAGAATAATTAAAATGAACCTAAGTGTTCTATTTATACTAGGATAATTTTTCCGGAATATCAAGCAACGTCACGGAGTGCATCGCTGAGCACTGCCTCCGTGACACGGTGCGAACGCGGAAGCTCTCTGGAAATTTGTCCGCCTGTAATTGGCCTAACGTGGCACGGCATGCACGCGGAGCATGGCCAGCGTGCCACGGTGCAAATCGCTGACCCTCTCTGGAATTTGCAAGGTCTGGGGAAAATTAATCCCAACGGCACGGCCTGGATCGCGGAACTTCACTGGAATTTCTTGCACCCTAATTCTTGCAGATTGCATCCGCGATGGCACAGAGTCACTGGGCCCATCGCGGAGCCCTTGTGTTCTTGCTCATCCAACCGGCTTCCTTGCTCGTTCCCGAGTTCATCTTCGATTTCTCCCAACATGTCATTTTTCTTCCACAAAAGCATGTTTTTCCTACAAAACAACGCTAATCATGTTGGTTAGTATAAAATCACACTTCCACACAATTTACATGAGAATGTACAAAAATTATTGGATAAACAAAGCAAAAGCTATACATTTGAGATCGATTTGGCATATAAACATGCCTATCACCTACTCCCACACTTAAAATCTTGTTCGTCCTCGAACAATACTTATACACCTCATGAAATTGATATCCCATCATGGCTACTTTGCTCGACAATCCGAGCTAATTTTTTTTATACCGATTATGTTCACAACAAATCATCAAGAAAACATGCATAGTATCATCATTACAACGACACTTAATAAATCAAGACCTCCCTAGCACAAGAATCTACTCGATATCGGCAAACTCATGCATATTAGCTGACCAAGATATCCGAACCTAATTTATTCTATCATCAAACATGTGCCCTCACAACATAAGAGATTCCCTGCTTTAGTCACATGAACTCTAAGGAAATTCATGTCGGGGTATATATATACGCACAATTTCGCTCACTCTCCCAAAAGAATTCACATGCATTGTGTCATGACCCATAAGCTTGCCTCTAGTGTATTACTCCACTAATATATGGATGCGTGATGTAAGATCACGTAGGACTTAACGGGTTGTAATGCTACTAACTAGTATATACCGGGCTAACCAATAATAGTAACTAGCTTCCTTAAGCGCTCTTTAATACATCCCATTACATCTGGAAATATTTTCTTCCTCCTCCTCCTTCTCTTGAGTTTATCTTTGTATTTATTACCCATTTCTTTAACACATCGTAATTAACGAAGAAAAAAATTGAGTTAAACAACTTTCTTTCCTTCAAACCGGCCATTTCACCCTCGACTCTTTTTTTTCTTTCTTTTCTTTTTCATCACTTTTCTTTTTTTTTTTTTCTTCTTCCTTCCTTTTCTTTTTATCATTTCACTTCTTGACACCATGGGAAAATTATAAATTTTCGTTGAGCGCTTAAGAGCTTCGGATTTTACTTAAGGACCATGAAAAGTAGGGGTTAACTTGGTTCATACCCTTTTCGATAAAAGAAAAACCAGAAAACAAAAATTTATAAAGCGCTAAAGGCTCAACGGCTAACTGGATTTAATCTTCAATGTGGATATGAAAAGGAAAACAAGAAAACCTTGGTTGACAAAGAAACGCTTACATCCTTTCCACACTACACTTCCTTCATTTCGTTTCTCACACACGATGTGCAAGTTCTAGACAATCGACAATAGCATGGAATAAACAACTCTCACTATACACTCGATGCACATGCTCAACTCAAGATGACTTCACAGATTCTTTAATCAGCTAATCACAAGAATTCAAAATTAAGCCTCAATCACACCGAATCGAATTCTATGGCATAAGTGTCTTACATATGTACAAAAATTTGCATGCTTTCTACAAATCATCTTTGCCATATAATGATATGTACAACACGCAACAAAGATGCCGTAGCCATAGAGTAGCAACATGCATGGGATACAACCAACAAACCAACAAAAATAAAAAAATATAAAAAAATTTATACTACTCCTATCGACTTTCCCTTAAGACGTCGCCATCCATCCATCATAGAGAAGGGCCACTATTTACGACTTCGGTTCAATGGGACTCTCCTCGGCAAAAGTACCAAAAACAAAAACCTGAGGAACCCAAAAGAAACTAGCTACGAATTTTTTTTAAAAAAATATCGATGATTTCGATAAAAATATTTACATACTGCTAACAACATTCCACGTAAAGCACACAACCACAGCTTCGCAACAATATCTATAAAAACGAACATACACATAAAACAGAGTCACATTAACACAAACACAGCAACAAAACAACAGAATACGCGTATAATATACAAGACAAGGCAAAAATTAGCACCACCACCACCCTACCCCACACACTTAAATCGAACACCGTCCTCAGTGTTCTTACAATTACAAACAGAAAGGTGGTTCGTGAAACTCCCCGATCGGGCCAAAGTATTCCACTTCTTCATCCGGTGCTGCCGCTCATCCTCATGTCTCGAGTTCCCACCATCGCCCTCTCCGACTCAACGTCAGACTCCTCGCAACGTGTCTCCTCATCGTTGGGGACATTATCATCTACAGGCTCCACAAAAGCCGGGCCCACCCGACATAGTGCCCTGGCGTTCTCGCCAAAAGGGTAATCTAAGTCGAGCTGCCACACCGTCCGCGTTCTGGCCTCCCCGCCTATGCGTAGTTGGAGCACCCGCATCCCGAACATGCGGGACATATATTGGTCGCCCCGAGCATGCTCGGCAAATGTGAGAACAAAGCCCGTGAGTGGTGTCGGGTGCCTTAGTTTTTGTAACCTCTCTGGCACACCGCTCCACTCAAGGGATGTAGTCTAGGCCTCTTCCGACCTCAAGGCCCCTCAGGAACATAGTCAAGAATTTCCGTCATCCGCACTGCGCTCCTTGATGTAATCGCCCTCTTTCATGGCGGATATGATCACCGTCCCAAAATTCTATCTCCAGCCCTTTCATCGTGGCGTATAATACTAAGCATACATGATCCTCGTGTCACATCCGTCATAAAAAATTTCGGAATCAAACAGAGCAAATGATTTTAAGCTATCCGTTTCCTGCTCATCTCGTGCATAGGGCAGTGTCTCGATGGTAGCCCCTCTCCTTGTGCTGCTCCCAACGTGCTGTAGGACCGGCTCCACACAATGTGCGTCCGATATCCGCATAGGGTGGGAGTGATATTCACTGTCGGAGTACATGGGCGTCTGTATTTTGCGCCCTAGATGGCATTGAGGTGGTGAGGCTCCAGTGTGACAATCTTGCCCCTATCTTGATGGTGTGACTCCCAGTGTCGGGTTCCGCTTGGCGTAGACTGACTACAGATTGCACTCCTTGGGTCATTAAAATGGAATGTAGCCCAAATCAGCCGGCCAACCCGATGCACCATCCGGGGAACTCCTGTGCTAATAGGGTCCCGTGTAATGTGCTCCTCCGGGAAGTATTTGTTTTCCTTGTGTTTGGTATACCACTTTCCTTCCTCGGTCACCCATCGTGTTCCATATTGACTCGCGTTGGCCGCGTGAACTCGGCCGGGTGCCGCTGGGATCAAGCTGCTCGGGCCTTAACCTTTTCCTTCCGGCGCCTGATGTTGATGCGCCTACTCTTTGTCCTAGCCTGGGCAGACATTGTCCCCGTCAAAGAAAACAGACAGTACCAATGTCGGGCCGCCAATTAGCTTTTGACTAAGGTTGGGTTTGCCTCTACCCACCCCACACTTAGTCTTTAGCTCACCTTATGCATTTTGGCAAGATCACATTTATTCTAATTTACAAAAAGATATAAGAACTAGAACAACTAAACAAAAGAAAAAAAACACAACAAAATTGCCTCGTGCCTCCTAAAATTCGACAGTATCACCCTATGTACTACTCGTACTGCATGCCTAATTCCAACATACACCATAATCATTTCATCACATGGCACTTAGCTAAAAGATAACGAGAAAAATAAGAATATTTACAACTCAAACTAAGCAATCTCTCGATTTTCATGTGATTCGATAAGTTCGTAAAATTTCACCCAATTGCCTCCCGATAATTGTATCGTTTCTTAAACATAACACGATAAGCATAACATGATTCAATCTTTACCCAACATGCACAACCTACAATTTTTCAACAATTCATCCTCAATTCAACTTTGTAAATTCACAACCCAACCCTAGCTACAATCTCACTCAAAATTCACTACATAATAATTGTGTTCATATGATCACAACGATACTACGAACAACAATCAACAACAACTCAAATGTATTTAAGCTCAATTTATATCTAGGGCATGGATTCTTCCTAGTTCATGCTAGAAATCGAAATCTTTAGCTAAAATTGAAGTTGAGTTCAAGATCATACCTTTAATCCGATGATAACGAAGAAAAGTTGCATATGAATTTCTACTCTAATGGACACGTTGAGGGGGAGGGGATTTTGGGGTATTGCTGAGGGTATGAGAAAATGGGAGAAATGAGGGGATTTGGGGTTTGGGGGTGGGATTTTCGCGCGGTCGCCCTCCGGTGACCCGGTGTGACCCGACGCGACAACACAAGTCAACATGTCACGGAGGGTAACGTGGAGCATGCCCGTGACACGGAGCCATCACGCAGGCAGCTCCTGGAATTTGTAAAATTTCAGATTTTTATTTCAACGTGTCACGGAGGGTAACGCGGAGGCCTCCTCCGTGACACTGAGCCATCGCTACAGCTCACTGCTTTTGCCACTTAAAAATTTTTTTTTTTTTCTTACCTCGTTTTTCTCCTTTGCATTCCTTGCATTTTCTCCTCCGATCAACCTGTAAAACATCTTACCACACGAAATCGGTTAGAATTCCAACATTTGAGGAACAAAAATATTTCTATTTTTCCCTTTACACTCCTATACTACAAAAATATTAAATAAAAATATAAAAAAAAATTCTTTTTCTTTCTTTTTTTCTTCTTTCCTATGTACAGTTTACAATTACAATTCACGAGTTGCCTCCGTGTAACGCCTGGTTTACCGTCTCGGCTCGACGTGTAGTTCATTCTCGCCCTAGGGTGACCCGACGCTTCACCACTGTCCAAATTCCTCATCAAGCTACCTCAGCCCGGGGTTTCCCTTTACCTCTCGATGTCAACGCCCTGAGCAGCATTCGCCGTTCAAGAACGTTAATCAACGAGAGACTCGTACACGGCCGGGAGCTTGGTGGCCTTTGTACACATCGAACACCTCCACCTTGTCATGTGC
This sequence comes from Datura stramonium, assembly GCA_018107945.1. Taxonomy (NCBI): domain Eukaryota; kingdom Viridiplantae; phylum Streptophyta; class Magnoliopsida; order Solanales; family Solanaceae; genus Datura; species Datura stramonium. The sequence goes on along the minus strand of JACEIK010002245.1, from coordinate 193,679 downwards.
TTCGCATAGTTAGCTGCCCAGCCTACATCTATGAGCTTCGGTTGCCAAGAAAGGTCGTCCCAAAATAAATGGGACTTCCGCGTCTGGCTCAAAGTCCAACACAACAAAGTCCACCGGGAAGATTAGGAGCCGACTTTGCACTAGCACGTCCTCCACAATACCGTCTCGGTCTTGCTAAGGAACGATCCGCAAGCTGCAAAATCACTGTTGTAGGTCTAGGTCTTCCTAGACCTAACTTCTTAAATACCAGTTGGCATCAAGTTAATGTCGCTCCCAAATCACACAAACCGCGAGCTCCTGGATACTTTGCCCGATTGTTATCATTGAATTGTGAAGCTCCTGTGATCTTTTGAGCTGCGGGCAACTGGTTTTGTATCCGGGAAGTGCATTCCTCCGTAAGGGCCACCGTGGCATATTCGGTAAGCCTGCTTTTGTTGGCCACGATTTCCTTAATATATTTTGCATAATTGGGCACTCCTCAAAACATCAACAAGAGGTAAGTTAATGTGTACCTGCTTAAGCACCTCCATGAATTTCTTGAAGCGCCTCCTCCTTGTGCTTCTTTAATCGTTGAGGGAACGGGGGTGGAGGTCTTTCTGATTCAGCATCTTGTGTTTCCTCTCATCATTCTTGCTCCTCTCCGCTTCGCGTCTCCCGACCGTTGGAGGTGGTCTTTCGGGGTTCCACCTCCTTCAACTGAAAACCACCCTCGTGGTCACTGCATTTACCTTGCTTGGGGTTGGGATTCATGTCACTGGGGAGTCCTCCTCTAGGCCTGGTGTTCTGGCTCCCAGCAAATTGCCCAAATTGATACTCCAAAGGCCTTGGTAGCTGGGGCTGACAGCCTCTTGACTTCGGCTGCCAATTTGACATAGCCAGCTCCGCGCAATTGAGCTTGGCTAGCTATCAGCTGCTTGAACATCTCCTCAACGCTGGGTGATGGGTGTGGAGGAGGGCATTGTTGTTTCTATATTGTGCCCATAGCTCCCCAGGGTCTCTCCTTGATTCCGCTGCATCCCCGACTCAAACTCTGCTCTTGATGGTTGTTGCTACCCCAAGAGAAATTCGGTGATTCCTCCAATTAGAGTTGTAGCTATTCCCATATCAGTTGGTGATTGCTCCTTTGTGCATTACCGACAAAGTTCACCGAGTCTGATTTGCTCCACACAACACTCGCTGAGGTCTGCTGCTTCCGCACACTTCACACCAAATCTGCCGTGACCGCATTCACCGGGGCTTGAGATCGGGCTCAAGTTCCATGTTGCCGGCGGGTGTTTAATTGATTTCGCAAGGCAGCTATCTGTGCAGCGATAGTCAGAACCCATCCACTTCCAAGACTCACCAGCCTTTGCTCCTCCTTGAAGAGTCCGCATTCCACTCCGGATTTCCCGCGAAATAACATTAAGCAAAGTATAAAGCCTCGCAAGTCTTTCTAAAGCTTGTCCCCCAATGCCAACCAGCAAAATTTTTGTGTGGGGTTCCAAACCCTCTATAAAAGTGCGTGCACCAGCACATCATTTGATTGATATGATGAGGACAGTCCTCAACAATGATTTGAATTCTTCTCCTGGGGCTTGATAGCTGCATTCTCCCTTCCCTTTGTTTAAAACTTAGAATTTGGACTTCTAAGCCTCTGCTGCTTTACCTGAGGGAAAGAATCGATCAAGAACTTTTTTGCAAGATCATCCCATGTGGTGATAGAGTTTGGTGGCTCAGCTTTCAGCCACCTCTTGGCTTCTCCCCAAAAGTGACAATGGAAAAGTGTAAGCCTGACGTAATCTGTTGATACCTGCACGGGATGTAAGTGTCACTTATATCCGTAAAAATTCTGAAGATGTTGTTGTGGATCCTCGTGAGGGAGACTTGTAAACTGCCCGCTTGTGTGCAGCAATTGGGTACCATATTCTGTTTAAGCTCGAACCTCCCTCTGGCTCAGGTTTGCGGATGCTAGATGTAACATTACTAGCATGTGGGATTGCCACATCGCGAACCTGGCTCGGTCACACCCTGCACTAGTACCGCCCGCACGATTGTGGGATTCTGTGGTTGCTCCATAATAGTTTGTCTGAGCAACTGCAATTTTCTCTAGAGCTTTCTCCGTTGGCGATGAAACCTGCCTTTCCGCTCTAAGGATGGATCCACCAATTCTTTGTCTCTTGCCGTTGTTCAATGTAATTTGTTATCTCGCAAAATACAAAGCAATACCAAGTTGTCAACATCAAAATACTGAAATAGCAAACTAACACGTTTAATAAAAATCGCATTCTCACCAATTGCCTGGTCCCCGCAACGGCGCTAAAAACTTGATGAGCCCGCAAGTGCACGGGTCGCATACAAGTAATATAGTGGCTTTTTTTAAGAACCGGAATGTCGAACCGATAGGAACAGGAATAGATGTAAACCACGAAATGTTAATTTACTACCACTACAACAATGAAGACAACAGTGTAAAGAAAAGTTTCTGTATTTTGGAAAATATGTTTTTATGCTAAACTAAACTATCTACAGCGCTTGAGTTCCGAACTATGAATGCGAGCATGCCAGGCTACAAAGAACATGTAAACAAACTAACTATTGATGTACATGGTTTATCTATCCAGTTGCTAATCGGAATTTATGCCTATGGATTAAGTATTTAACCCAACTTAAGAATCATGAACCTTCCACCTACATTGACGTGATAAGAAGAAATTAAGTTCTAGCTACAAAACCGCTTCCACACATGACTAATACGACTTTCGTGTGATTTCATCCGGCGTAAATCAATTCCCAATTTTCCAAACCAAGAAAAGATCATATCCTATTACTCACAACTTTCCAGTTTCTGCCCTCGGGTGAAACCGGACTTTTGGATTTACATTAACATTGGCGATATTAATGTAGTAAGAAACAAGAATTAAATAGAACAACCATTGAAGAAAAGATAAAATAAACCAGCAATTCAATAATTACATTTCAATACAATAGTTCGTAACCTCAGCAAGAAAGAGAATTAGCCACTCATTTGTGGATTGAACATCGTTAAATGAATGGAAATCATGCAAACAATTGAAAGGAAGAAGAAAGGGATAGAGAAACCCTAAGAATTTTCGTCCTCAAACTGCTCGTAACCCACGTTCTTGCTCCACCAAGTCAGAATAATTAAAAATGAACCTAAGTGTTCTATTTATACTAGGGATAATTTTTCCCGGAATAACAGCAATGTGTCACGGAGTGCACGCGGAGCACCGCTCCGTGACACGGTGCTAACGCTAAGCTCTCTAGAAATTTGTCCGCCTGTAATTGGTGCCTAACATGGCACTACGTACTGAGCATGGCCATGTGCCACGGTAAGTAATCGCGGACCTCTGGAATTGCAAGGTCTGGGGAAATTAATCCCAACGTGGCACGGCCTGATCGCTGACCTTCACCGGAATTTCTTACCCTTTTACTCCTGTGCAGATTGCATCCGCGATGGCAAAGCTGTGTCACGGCTCCATCGCGGAGCCCTTGTGTTCCTTGCTCATCCAACCGGCTTCCTTGCTCGTTCTCGAGTTCATCTTTCTATTTCTCCTAACATGTCATTTTTTTTCCATCAAAGCATGTTTTTCCTACAAACAACGCTAATTATGTTGGTTAGTATAAAATCACACACTTCCGTACAATTTATATGAGAATACACACATTATTGGACAAACAAAGCAAAAGCTATACATTTGAGTATCGATTTGGCATATAAGAGCTCATCACCTTGCCATTGATCATCCCAAAAAACCCAAATTTGGATGAATAGTTAGCCATCCAATTTCGAAGCCCCGCTTTCTTTTTCTTTTGTATAGATGTAGCTCTTCTGTGTCTTGAAAAGGTTCCATTAGAGCTATGTATGAATACTTATGTATTTGAAATCTTAGAGCTATGTATGAATACTTATGTATTTTTTTGTAAATCCATTAACCTTTAAAATAAGCATTGAGTATTAACAAATCTAATATTCAAAAATATAGTATTACCAATCATTGATCACTATTGGAAGATCTATCTTTGCTATTCCTTGTCTTGACCTGTAAAGGAACATTAGCTTGCCCATTTTCGCCTTTTTTAAAGACACTTCTCATTCCTTCTATCTGTCTTTGGGATAAATCTCTACTTTGTGCTGCATTGATAATATTTGGCTCTATTTCTTCCTCCTCTTGATTATTTCTCTATTGCCCCTTTGCTAGATTATCCTGCACTTCCTCAATCTTATTATTCCCCTGCTACTCTTTGACATGTGCCATCTCATTATTCTTACTGGATTCTTCTATTTTATTATCTTCCTCTTCCTTCCTGTTAGGAGTCCACAAAACAATTGCCTTATCTGGTTTTTGTACCCCATCTCGTTTCTTCTCTCCTACCTATAATTTTTTCTCATTGCCTTTCTTTGTTGAATATGAATCATCTCTGTCTCCATTGATTATTTCATTTACTTCATTGTTATTTCCCACCTACGACACTGGTTGTGATTCTATCTTCTCCTATTTTTGTAAATTCAATGCTCCATACTTGTTAGTGATGTTAATCGGCACTTCTATAGAAGACTACTGTTCCAAACTTGTGTCTTACTCTCTACTTCTCATTGCTTCTTTCTTTCCCTTTGATTTCTTCTATACCTTTGAGTTTGATACTTCTTTTCAACATTGCATTTTCCACCTTCCTCATTAATTATATTATTCCCCATCATCCCTTTCTTTGAAATTACTTTCTCCAAATTCTCTTTCCTCTCGTCCCGCTTCTTTCACCTCTTTGTTCTTCGAATACAACTCCGATGAATAATAAAGCAAGCAATCTTGTTCATAATGGCCTTGAATTTTTCATGTCTTACAATACTTGGAACATGATCATATTTTTAATGGGATCCATTTCTCCATAACTTCTACATTCTTTTCTAACCCCAACACATCTTTCAGAATTCTAGTAAATCCACCTCCACCTTCACTCTCACACAACTAGGGACTTTTTGATTTCTCATGTCCATATCCACATGTAAAGGCTTTCCAACGGCATTGGCCAGAGAAAAATTGCCTCCTTCACAAAAAAGTTATGGTAAGGTTGGGAAAGAGATCCATGCAATGTATGGAGTTCCTTATCCATTATTTCTGCATGCAGGTACTTAGCTCACCTCACGCTTTAGAGATCTTTCAAAAGGCACATGGAACTAGGCCAAGAATAGAATAACTTTTTCACTCCACAACCGGATGGTCGTGCTGAGCGGGACCATTTAGACTCTCGAGGATATGTTGAGAACATGTGTGATTTTAATACCCCAAATGTGCCTAATATTTACTCGGAATTTAGAATGTGATTAGTAGAAAAGTCGGAAGAATCAGCTTAGAACAACTCATGATATGAGTCATAGGAAGAAGTAACGGGTCATAGGATCTCTCTGCGGTTAGCATTCTGCCGAGGAAAGGTTGATAGCAACGAGTCCAAGAACGACTTGTGGGTCCTAGGAGCGGTTCGTGGATTAGAGTTTGATTCTAGACTATCGTGAGCTGGAAGGTACGAGTCGTGACATAATTCATTATGAGGAACCAATAACTATAGTAAGGACTCATTAATTAGATCTAGGGCGGCAGAGTTGGAAGGTATGGGTTAAGGTATGACCATCGTGAGTAACAATGCGCCGATGTGCACTGCTAGGAAGGAGTAGAAAACTTTCCGCCAGGGTAACGGATGGGTCCATGGACTTGTAGGATGGGGTGGTACGAGTCGCTTAAAACCCATGGAAAACTCTAGAAACCTAGGGATTAAGCAGTAGTACAAACAGAAGGATCCCCCACGAGTTGTGGTATCGTGGTACGACTGTGGTGCAGCTGTTATTTGGTCTAGTGAGCAGTTTTTTCTGTGAATTTTGTAAGGAGTTTTCATAATCTTGGCTCATATAAGCTCTAAACTATGTTGATTTAAGCTCATATAGGAGGATTTTAAGAGGGTTTAGCTTATTCTAACCTATTCCCTCCCCATGCTTGCAATATTAGAGATTCCCAAAGATGATCAAGCCTAGAATTATTCAAGTTCTTCCCCAAATCTCTTGGGCTTTCAAGGAAGGGTGAAGAATCATATTACCCAGGCATGTAGTGGGATCATGAATGAGAGTTTTCCTTCACTCTCATGTCCAAACCCCATCTTAAGCTCATGAATTCAAGTGAATGATTCTATGGCGTCTTAACCCAATTTATGAAAATCTCTATGTTTAATTCATGGGTCAATCCCCTTAATGTTTACAATGATGTTTTAAGATTCATGAGCAGTTTTTAGGTACAAATTGATTATAAATTCATGATTTCAAGTATTAGTATAATTTTTCCCACTATGCAAGTTTAATAAAAATCAAGTTTGTGATCTATATTTTCAAGTTTGATGAGATCTCTAGCATGAAAGTAAATATGTTCATATTTATCCATGGATGAATCCATGATTTTACTATCAAGTCTACTTTATGTATGATAATGTTTTCGAAAAGCCCATGTGAATTAAGTATGTTTACATATAGTTTTATAATATTAGCTTATGGTTTTAGAGTCAATACTCCCACTTTCGCCTTGTGGTATGTTTGGAGCCAAAGGATCCCTATACATATTTTTTGACTATGCATGTTATTACCTTTGGTGATCTTTGATGAAAAATGAAGGAGAGAATTTGCATTTTTTTGGGAGTAGTGTTTAGCACCGAATAGGTTATGTTCAGGAAACCCTGAGTCTCAGAACTACGTGCCAAGGTAAGATTATTCAACTACTTTAGACCTCTCCTTTTGAGCTTCCCCGCCCCAAAATGGGCCTTAAGATTAATATCAATATCATGGTAGAGCCTTTAGCCCTAGCAAGCTTTGGGTGGCTCTACCCACTTGAGTGTAATAGTTGGGATCACCTACTAATTGTGATACTATCAATTATATGGCGAGTCTCTCATTGTTCTTCATGATTTCGCTATGCATGTTCACGCTTATTATATTATGTTTTTAGAAGGTTTGACACAATCATTAGTTTATCAATTTTACTTATGAGTACTAGTTTCTTCTTCGGGTCATTTAATTTAGTTATGAAATTCAGCTTATGTCTAATCATGTTTTCTTAGATATCAACATGTCGTCCAGACTTTAGAATCTTATAATGATTTGATTTATGTTATACGTGTTTTCGCTTATACTTACTTAGCCTATTTTACTTACCTTGCATACTTAGTATATTCCAAGTATGTACTATATACTCTATGCTGTATTTTCATAATACAGGCTCAGACGTTCATATCCAAGGTAGCCGTTAGCCGATTTCCGTAGTTTAGGTCAGACAGCGTTGATGGAGTCCTCATCTTTCGAGGACCTTCGCTAGTTGTTTGGTTGTCATTTTTAGTTTTGGACTTCTAGTGAGCTACTTGGGGGTGTTGTCCCTACAACATGTCAGTATTTTTGAAGCTTTTCAAACATAAAGTTTTATATTCAGCTTCAGATTCAATGTTTCGATATTTTTGTTGGATCGAAGTTTTATTATGCGTACTCGCTATTTCTAATATAGTTTTTGCTTTGTGTATGTTGGTCTTTAGTTTTCATGTTCATGTCATTGGTCGACTTGGAGGCACTTATGGTTTTAGGTTTTGTTTTTAGGTCCATGCCTATGTTAAGGTTCTCCGACAAGATTGATATCGTGAGCAAAGATTCAAAAGATGTCCTAGGGTGTCTGAAAGCTATGTTAAGCAGTCTTTTTATAGGTATGAAGCGCGCTACACTTATGACGAAGAGGCTATGAAATGTTTTAGGAAATTTTCCTTCTTCATAATCTATGCTATGCGATGAAGTATCTCCCTATCCTTCTAAATCATGCTATACGCATTTGCAAAGTCATCCCTCCTTGCCGAGTTAACGGAAGAAGGAACAACAATGAAAATGGAAATGGCCATGAGGAGGGAAACGGAGATGGGCACTATCATGTGCCCAAGAAGGTCTCCTATGCTGAGTTTAGGAAGCTATTCAGAAGTTGGCAATGCATTGACCGCTCGGGTTAATCAGCAGTAGTGTGGCTCACGCCTTCCTAACGGGAATGCAAGATCAGCTAGAATGTGGACTTCTTCGGATGAATCCTCATAAGTTTCTTGGGTCAAGAGGGGATGAGGACCCATATGAGTTCATTGAAAAGATCCAACATCAACGCGATTATGGGGTGATGGGCGATTAGTGTGCAGACTTATCCTCTTAATAATTAAAAAAGGTTGCTCATATTTGGAAAGGCAGAGAAAGGATAGTTGAGGATTCCGTAGCTGATCCCGTTGGGTTGGGATGAGTTTTGTCACCGCATTCAAAGATCGATTCTTTCCCTGGGAGATAAGGGAAATCAAGGAAGCTGAGTTCATGAATTTGAGACAGAACAATATGACTATCCATGAGATTGCTCTAGAGTTCAACCAATTGTCCAAATATGTGCCCGAGATGGTGGCCGATCAAAGGCTCAGTGAGTAGGTTTGTGAATGAGGTTGTGGATTACATGGTCAAGGATTGTAAGACTGCTATGCTACATCAGGACATTGACTTCTCCCAATTGGTCTGGTATGCCCAACAGATAGAGGTTGTGCAGATGAGAGAGAGGCCAAGAGGGCCAGGACAAACAATTTTTGGTTCTCCTAGAATATGTCTGGTGGTGGACATGGCCAGCGGTCCCACTGGAGGTCATCAGCCCCAGCACCGTCATTAGCCAGCGTGCCATCCAGGTATTGGCATTATCAGAAGGGACGGGCATCAGGCTCTCGAGGTCGGCGAGCTAGTCGATGGAGCTCAACATTCTCGTTTGTGACAGGTGTGGTGGGAGGCACACCGGTCAGTGCCTAGCAGGTTCAAGGGAATGTTTTGGGTGCGAGAAGCCAGGTCACATGCTTAGACACTGTCCTTCATACATAAAAGGCCATGCTAGAGGTCGAGACCTAGCCACTAGTTCAGCAGCTCCACCAACACGCTTAGATAAGCAAGGTGCATCCACTAGTGCAGGTGGTGGTCAGTGTCAGAACAGGTTTTATGCCCTTTCATCTCGTCAGGAGTAGGAGGTCTCTCCAGATGTGGTCACTGGTATGATACGAGTATTTAATCTTGATGCTTATGCATTATTATATCTAGGGGCTACCTTATCTTTTGTGATGCCCTATATTGCTATTAGTTTCGGAGTCAGTCCCGAAATCCTATTAAAACCCTTCTAAGTCTCTACTTCAGTCGGTGACTCAATTATAGCTCGACGGGTATACAAAAATCGCCCTGTCATATTTCTTCAGAAAGTCACCTCAACAGATTTAGTAGAGTAAGACATGACAGATCTTTATGTTATCTCTGGTATGTATTGCTACATGCATGTTATGCCTTAGTGAATTATAGAACCCATGCGGTAAAGTTATGGTTTCTGGGGGACCCAGTCCTGGAAAGGAAGGGTAGGTCAGTTGTTCCTGTAGGTCACTTAATTTCATACCTTAAAGCCAGAAACATGATTTCTAACAGCTGTGTTTACCATCTAGTTTGGATCAAGGATGCTACATCTGAGACCTCGACTCTCCAGTCAGTTCCTATAGTGTGTGAGTATCCGGATGTGTTCCTAGATGATCTACACAGAGTCCTTCCTGAGCGGGAGATTGAATTTGGTATTGACCTTCTTCCTAATACGCAGCCTATATCTATTTCTCCTTACATAATGGCTCCAGCTGAGCTAAAGTAGCTAAAAGAGCAGTTGAAGGATCTCTTAGACAAGGATATTAGACCTAGCAAATCCCAAAAGTGTGCACCAATTCTCTTTGTTCAGAAGAAGGATGGATCTCTTTATATGTGCATTGACTACCGGCAGTTGAACAAGGTTACAATCAAGAAAAAGTATTCCCTCCCCAGGATTGATGACATGTTTGACCAACTACTAGGTGCTAAGTGATTCTTAAAGATAGATTTAAGGTCCGTTTATCAACAGTTCGGAGTTAGGGAGAGTGACATCCCGAAGACAAACTTTAGGACTCGGTATGGTCACCATGAGTTTGTAGTTATGTCTTTTGGACTAATAAATGCTCCTATAACTTTTATTGATTTTATGAACAGGGTGTTCAAGACATATCTGGACATGTTTGTGATTGTCTTCATAGATTACATTCTCGTATATTCTCAAAGCAAGGAAGAGCATGCCGCTCATTTGAAGATTTTGCTACAGACTCATAAGGATAGCCAATTTTTTGCTAAATTTAGGAAGTGTGTGTTTTAGTAGAACTAAGTAGCATTTTTGGGCCATGTGGTGTATCCTGTGGTGTACATGTGGACTCTCTGATGAAGGGCATATTTACGCACTTCATAGACGTATTTTTTCCCGTACTTTACTATGTTTTGAGAATAAATTATGCGTGTTTGTGAAAATGGCTAACAAATGTGATTAGATGTTTTAGGGCTTAAAATGATGGATTTGGGTGTATTTAAGGCTTTTGGAATATATGTGATGAAGTTTGAGTAAATGATTCAAGGAATGAAGTTCAACACATGGATGCACTTCCATGCGCGAGGCACAAGGCCATCAGCGCAACAGTAGGAGCGGTGCAGCAGCATCATGCGCGCTATGCTAGGCGCGAGGCGCAGCAAGGATGGCACAATGCCAGGCGCGAGGCACCCAGTTCCCCTGCACATGGGCAGGCGCGACACAGGCTATCCCCAGTGCATTGGCAAGCGTGCAGCAGCACACTCCACACGCGACAAGGCGTGTGATGTGTTACTAGACACGACAACAACTATGGGTGACATGCAAGGCTCCGAAAACGGCTAAAATTTGGATCTCCTACTTCAACTAGGAAAGGAACATCAAGTCCAAGTAAAATCCAAGAAGGAACAAGGAAAAGCATAAATCTACTACTATAAATACCCCTTTATTTTCATGTAATAGGATGTCTTCAAGTATGGATGTTTTAAAAAAAGTTTCTAGAGTAAATTTTAAGACATGTTAGAATACATATTTTGAGATGATTGTAAAGTTGTTCTTCCAAATTTTTCATTAATCAAGTGAAGGTTCTTCCAATTATTGTTGTAAGTATAAAATTTAGTTTTTATTTATGAATTCTATTAATTTACTTATAAACATGATAGGCTAAAACTACCCCAACTAGGGTTGTGGGGACCATGGTGAATTAACAAACTAGGGTTTGCACAAAGTGATTCTAAACCAATACTAAATGCCTGTATTGTATTATCTTCATCTTTAAAGATTCTTAACGGTGCGCAACGTTAGGAAGTGCCCGAATTCTTTATTTGCTTTGGTCGAAGAGGTAGACATTAGGAATAGATAATTACAACAAAGCCTTGATCTTGATGATCATTTTATTAACTTGAGCTCTGGTCACAGGATAGTTATATTTGGAACAAATTGATAATGGTTAAATTACAATCACTATTGAGACTTGGTCGAATATTTGAGTATAGTCATTAAATAGGGACTGACCAATCGTCTGAATGAACCTAAGTTATCAGTTCTATAGGTAAAGTATTGGGATAGATCAGTAGTGTAAAACCCGAAGTAATTAAGGATCCATGGGGAACACTTACCCTAGTTAATTGCATTAATTTTGAAACAACCATTAATTTCTCAACATTGTTACTTATTAATGTTACAAATCCCCCCTCTTAGAAAATAATTAACTAAAAAGTTTAAGCGCTAGCATTCTTCTATATCCTTCCAAATTCCCTGTGGGTTCGACCCCAACCTCTAGTTGGGTTCTTTATTGAGAATGTTCACTTCTCACTTTAGTAAGAGATGTGGTTTAAGTGTTATCAAAAAGTGACGTCGTTGCTGGGGAATATGGTTTAGGATTAGACTAATTGCTTGTGTTTAACTTTTAGTCTTTATTTTTCTATTTTTTGGTTTTTTTTCTTTTATCTTCTAAGGTGTCACAGGTTAGCATGGTAAAACAAGGGGTAAAGATGTGACCACGGTCTCAACAGGTATCTTGATGAAGTATGACTAATGAAGATATATGTGTCGTGTCGCGACGTTAAATTAGGCGCTACCTGGGACGCAACCCAAGATAAGTTTTTTGTTCGTTTTTACATGTTTGTTCAAGTGCGAAGGTGATAGGTCATAATTTTCAATAAATATTGAGATTAAATATTGAAGACAAGGAGTAGAGACCCAGAGAGTTCTTCTTGCACTCTATTACTTTATGCCTATTTGTTTTAGCACTTGGGATAGTGTAACCAATTAAGTGTGGAGTGGGAGATATGAACTTCATATTACCATGCATGCCTTAATTGCTAAACTTGAACATGGTAGGCCTAGATGTTTTTGGGGATTTATGATTTGGCATGCATTCTTGTTGATGTGTAGTATTTTTTAGTTTTATTTTATTTTGGGTTCCTCCGATTTTTTTTTCGGTACTTTTCCGGTGGATGGTCGCTTAGAACCGACTAGAGAGTCTACCTTTTTTATATTTTATTTTTTAGTCATTGAGTCATGACTTTTCCCGATGATGGATGGATGACGACCGTCTTAAGGGTAAATTAGTCATCAGGAAGAACAAAAACTTGGATCCTATGTGCTTCACTTTAGGTATCGTTGAGACTTTATTAAATTCACTCAACAATGCATGAAAAAGGAAGGAACACCTAGTCTTTTGGAAATTGACTCTTGTACTTGCAAAAAAATCGGCTTAATTATGTTATGCATGCAATATGGATATATGTGTTTATGTGATCTTGATTTCCATTTTTAAACCATCTTGTGCCAATGTGTGAGGAATTATTTTTGATACACTCCATGCTTGTAAATTGATGTCTAGAACTTTCCCAGTGTTTGTGCAAATCAAAATAAGAATGACGGATTTAGGAAGTGATATAGGTGTTTCTTTGATAGCCTTATTTTTATCCTATTTTACCTACCTTGATTGTAATTATCCTAGTTAGCCATATTGAGCCTTAGCCTATTCTTTTGATAGTCATATTATAAGCTTGAATCCCTTTTTGTTCTATTACATATTGAGCCTTAGCCTATTCTTTTGATAGCCATATTATAAGCTTGAATCCCTTTTTGTTCTATTAACTTATATTTTATCCAAATCACTCCTAGAGTACTTTAATAAATATTTTTTTTGAAAGGAGAATAATTGGATACGTGAAGGGAAAATCTATAAAGTATGGTGAATTGGAAGAAAAGAAAAAGGTGAAATTTTTCTAAACAAGGAGGGTGATTTTTAGTGGGAGAATAAAAAGAAGAAAGAGCTTTGAAAAATTGAAAAAAAAATCATGATTTACTGATTAACCGTACCCATTTGTTTACAATGAACCTGTTTTGACCTTGGTCCTTCCTTGGATATTGTGAACCTCAACATAAGAAAAATGCTTAAGTTGAGGGTGGCTAGAGTAGGGCTGCATAAAGGGTGGGAACGGAAGAAAGAAAAAGAAAAGAAAAAAATGTGTGTGAACAAACTCAATGATGAAAAGAAGAATCCCCACTAGTCACCTAAGTTGAAAAATTTAATAATAAAAGGAGGTATAAGGAGAAAATTTGAAAATTGAAGAATGTGCTTAAAAATCAAAGTGTTGTGAAGTATTAAAGTGCTTAGGGAGATTAGTCACTATNGTATTAAAGTGCTTAGGGAGATTAGTCACTATCTTGGCCAAATAGTTCCTACCAGTCCCTTCACCTACATTACAACCAAAATTAAGTCCTAATTGATCCTTGATTCCAAATTATATTTAGCGTAGTATTACACTAAGGGCAAGCCTATGGGTCGTCGTTTGCCTGTATGTTGAGTTCTTTGGGAGAGTGAGCTGAATTTGTTTTATTTATGCCCAAGTTTATATTAACTTATATCTTGTGTGTGAAAGGGCATCTCTCCAAACTGTGAGGGGCAAAATGGTAAGACTTTGATTTAATCCTGATTGTAAAATTACATATAATTTATGTTGGCCCAAAATATGTCTTGATGAGTTAGTTTTCAAAAGCTAAGTGATTCCAAACTTTGACACTATAATGTTAATCTTGTATGAATGCGAGTGAGTTGTTAGAATTTCATTGATTTGTCTCATGATCCCAAGTGTAAGTAGACCTATTCGTAGGATGAATTTTGTGCTTAAATGTGAAAAGGGAAGTAGTAGATTGTTCGAGGACGAACAATAGTTTAAGTGTGGGATGTTGATGAAGGGCGTATTTATGCACTTCATAGATGTATTTTTTCCCATACTTTACTATGTTTGGAGAATAAATTATGTGTGTTTTCATGTGTTTATGTTATATATTTGTGAAAATGGCTAACACACGTGATTATATGTTTTAGGGCTTAAAATGATGGATTCGGGTGTATTTAAGGCTTTCGGAATATATGTGAAGAAGATGGAGTAAATGATTCAAGGAATCAAGTTCAACACATGGATTCTGTACCATGCGCCAGGCACAAGGCCATCAGCGCAACAGCAGGCGCGGTACGGCAACATCAGGCGCACTATGCCAGGCGCGAGGCGCCCAGCTCCCCTGCACGTGGGAAGGCGCGACACATGCCATCTCCAGCACGTTAGCAGGCACACAGCAGCACACTCCCTGTACGAGAAGGCGTGCGACGCGACACTGGATGCGGCAGAACCTAAGGGCACGCGCAAGGCTCCCAAAATGGCCAAAAATGCATCTCCTACTTCAACTAGGAAAAGGAACATTAAGTTCAAGTCAAATTCCACAAGGAACAAGGAAAAAAATAAATATACTACTATAAATACCCCCTAATTTTCATGTAATAGGATGTGTTCAAGTGTGGAGGTTTTACGACGTGTTTTTAGAGTAAATTTTAAGATGTGTTAGAATACATATTTTGAGACAATTGTAAAGTTGTTCTTCTGAATTTTTTGTTAATCAAGTGAAGATTCTCCCAATCATTGTTGTAAGTATAAAATCTACTTTTTATTTATGAATTCTATTAATTTACTTATAAACATGATAGGATAAAACTACCACAACTAGGGTTGTGGGAACCACGGTGAATTAACAAACTAGGGTTTGCACAAAGTGATTCTAAACTAATACTAATTGCGTGTATTGTATTCTCTTCATCCTTAATTATTCTTAACAGTGCGCAACGTTAGGAAGTGCCCGAATTCTTTACTTACTTTGGTCGAAGAGGTAGAGATTAGGAAAAGAGAATTACAACAAAGCCTGAATCTTGATGATCATTGTATTAACTTTAGTTATGATCGCAGGATAGTTATATTTGGAACAAATTGATAACAGTTAAATTGCAATCACTCATGAGACTTGGTCGAATAATTGAGTATTGTCGTTCAATAGGGACTGGTCGGTCGTTTGAATGAACCTAAGTTATCAGTTCTATAAGTGAAGAATTGGGTTAGATCACTAGTGTAAAACCTGATGTAGTTAAGGATCCATGGGAAACACTTACCCTAATTAATTGCATTAATGTGAAAACAACCATCAATTTCTCAACATTGTTACTTATTAATTTTACAAATTCCCCCTCTTAGGAAATAATTGAATAAAAAGTTTAAGAACTAGCATTCTTCTATATCCTTCAATATTCCCTGTGGGATCGACCCCAACCTCTAGTTGGGTTCTTTATTGACAATGTACGCTTCTCACTTCAGTAAGAGGTGTGGTTTGAGTATTATCACTCTCAAAAGATAGAAGTTGTGTATAATTGGCCTAGAACAGTTAGTCCTTTGGATATCAGGAGTTTCTTGGTTTAGCTGTCTACTACAGAAGGTTTGTTGAGAGATTTTCATCCATAACAACACCGTTGACTAAATTTACCTAAAAGAAAGATAAATTCAGTGGTCGGATGCCGGTGAGAAGAGTGTTTAATAGTTAAAGACTCGACTCACTTCAGCTCCAGTATTGACTTTACCTGAGGGTACAAATGTGTTTGTGGTATATTATGATGCCTTTAAGGTTTGTCTTTCTTGTGTGTTGATGCAGCATGGAAAAAGGTCATTATGTATGCTTCTAGACAGCTTAAGACACATGGGAAGAATTATTTGATGCATGACATAGTGTTGGCAGTAGTAGTGTTTGCATTGAAAATTTGGAGACACTATTTGTATGGAGTTCATGTAGATGTGTTCACGGACCACAAGAGTCTTCAATATTTGTTTACCCAGAGGGAACTGAATTTGCGACAAAGGAGGTGGTTAGAGCATCTCAAGGATTATTACATGAGTGTCCTTTATCATCTGGGCAAGGTCAATGTAGTGGAAGATTTCCTTAGAAAGCTATCTATGGAGAGTGTTTCTCATGTGGAAGATGGAAGAAAAGAGTTGGTGAAAAATGTACACCATCTTGCACGATTAGAAGTTCATCATGTTGACTCGGCGGATAGTGGTGTCATTATTCAGAATGGCTCAAAATTTTCTTTGGAGTCTGAGGTTAAGGCTAGGAAAGATGAGGATGTTATTCTGTTAAATTTGAAGGAACCGGTTCAGAATCATAATGTAGAGGTCTTCTCCAAGGGGCAGATAGTGTACTTCGATATTAGGGTTGTTTGTGTGTTCAGGATTTAGATGAATTGAGCAGGTGGATGTTACATGAGGCTCATGGTTCCTGATATTCTATGCATCCAGGTGCCAAAAAGATGTACCATG
Organism: Datura stramonium; assembly: GCA_018107945.1. Classification (NCBI taxonomy): domain Eukaryota; kingdom Viridiplantae; phylum Streptophyta; class Magnoliopsida; order Solanales; family Solanaceae; genus Datura; species Datura stramonium. The sequence continues at coordinate 177,097 of JACEIK010002245.1, read as the reverse complement.
ACCTACGGAAAGTGTATTTGTGCAATGTTATGAAGAGGGACATAGCAAAATACGTAGCTAAGTGGCCGAAATGTGATCAATTGAAAGTGGAGCATCAATGACCAGGAGGTGTGCTAAAAGACATCAGTATCTCCATTTGGAAGTGGGAATAGATCTATATGGATTTCATTATTGGGTTGCCTCATACATGTCGACAGTATGACTCTATTTGGGTGGTTATAGACAGGTTGACAAAAGCAATATAATTTTTACCGGTCAAAACCACTGACTAAGTGGAGGATTATGCTCAATTGTAAATTTGGGAGTTAGTTTGGTTGAATGGTGTTCCCTTGTCCATCATATTAGATAGAGGTACGTAATTCACCTCGCAGTTTTGGAAGTCATTTAAAAAGGGACTTAGTACTCAGGTCAAGCTTAGCACAACTCTTCACCCGCAGACGAATGGTTAGGCCGCGCGAACCATTCATAATCTTGAGAATATGTTGAGAGCATGTGTGTTTGAATTCAAAGGGAGTTGGAATGATCAGTTACCTCTGATTGAGTTCGCTTACAACACCAGTTATCACTCCAGTATTCAAATAGCTTCGTTTGAGGCTCTTTATGGGTGGAGGTGTAGATCTCCAATTGGTTGGTTTACAGTAGGTGAAGCTATGTTGATAGGGCCAGATTCAGTACATATGGCTATGGAGAAAGTTCAACTAATAAGGGAAACGCTGAAAAAAGCTCAAAGTTTTCAAAAATCTTGGCAGATGTGAGGATTAGAGAACTTGAATTTGAAGCTGATGATTGGGTGTTTTTGAAAGTGTCTCCTATGAAGGGGGTGATGAGGTTTCGAAAGAAAGGAAAGATTAGTCCCCAACATATAGGCCCGTACAGGATTGTGAAACGTGTTGGCAAGGTGGCCTATGAGTTGGAGTTGCCCGCAGAGTTAGCTTCATTACATCCAATTTTCCATGTATCACTCTTGAAGAAGTGCATAAGTGATCCTGCATCATTTGTTTCGATAAAGAGCATTGGTGTAAAGAATAGCCTGAGCTATTAAGAGGTTCTGGTAGAAATTCTTGATCGTTAATGTCACGCCCCGCCTTGGGGGGTATGACTGGCACCTGATGCCCTACTAGGACCTGAACTGCTAAGTTAGTGAGCCTAAGCACATCTGGTGCCTGGCTGGCTCTACCTCAAATTCCTGGAATCTACGGGCTATATAACGGCTGTAAATACAGCCTCCGGCCGACTGGGCTTATAGCCACCTGTCCTATAACATCAGCTAACCAGAGACACAATCATAAAGGGGAACCTATGCGGGCGGACAAGGCCACCATGCTGTCTAGTTATCTCTAACTCAATATAAAGAACACTGAACATCTACGTGACCGGCAAGGTTACGTGACCGGCAAGGTCACCACTACTATCTCGATACGGCTCCACATGGCCGATACAATCAACAACGCCAACAAATTTAAACGGATGCACGGCCCCACAATGACCGGCAACTAACCACAACGAGATATATATATACAATCTTCAAGCTTCTATGAATACTAATAAAATGGTTGGGACAGGCCTCACCTTACCAAGATCGCATATCAAAAAGAAAGGAAATAGGACCTATAGCCGGTTTGAGCTCCTGGATGACGGAGCTGATGACTCAAGAAGCCGGCCGAATCACGAGGATCGGCTCCTCGGCCTAAGAGTACCTCGTAGGCAGTACGCAACAAATAATCCGCGCCGGCATTCATCGTACCGAATATGCAAATCAAACTCATCATAAATAAAATAACTAGGAAACTCGAATAGTAAAAGATATCTGAACCGGAGTAGTATCTCAAATGTGCTTTTCTATACTCGAGAATAGGCAGAGCATACCGTCGACGTGGCGATCTACTTTCTATTAGCTTAATATATAACATGTATATACATATATATAGCAAGCACGACTACCAAATTTCTATAAGGCGGAAGGTGAAGCAACCAACAAACAATCTAATACCCCCTACCCGGCCAAAACCATCCAAAAATAAGTCACTCCACTTGTCTACCACCACGAGCACCTCTACCGGACCCTAGGTCTCTAGCTCGGCTATGGCCTCTCCGATATAAATAATCAGGTTCGATCCCCTGAGGACTCAAGACTGTATCCGTAAACTGTAACCGTGGTTCGTATTCAGAATTGCTCTGGGCGCAAGCGCACAATGTGGTAAATCAGACGCTATGCCGATCATCCCGATATGGGGAAAGCATCATCTAATCTTTCATCCTATCAAGGACGGCATGCCACTCCTTGGAGTGACTTATACCCACCCCCCCGCGCAGGGCCTACGTTTACCAACCCAGGGGCGGCAAGAACGCTCAAAGGTGCCCTCATAATACAAACAAGTCTCAACAATCAATAATCACATATAGCAAGCATGTTTGAACTGAAAATACTATCTCGATATTCCGATTTCATTCCGAACTCTTTCGTATTATACCGATTCTCCTACCGATTTATACTACATCTCGGGGATGATCCGACTGGGACCGACTATATTGTATCTCGGGATATTATCTCGATCGTCATATCGCTTTACTAACTTTTTATTCTGAACGTATGTCATAATATTATAAACAAGCTTGCTAAATCGAAAACACGATTACTAAACTCATACTGTACTCAATTCTTGACTCCTTGAATTCTTTTTCTATATAACACTGCCATCTACCTGCATCAATTAACTTGCCGAGGAATTAGCTACATCCTTTCATGGTTTTCCAACTAACGGGCAAAGCTCGATCAATACTTCTACTATTTCTCCCAACCGCATTCATACATATCACTTAGAACTAAATACACAAATTTCTGGAAGAAACATCACTTTCAATATTTTTATAGCCCAAACTTTTGCTTAACGAGAAACGGTCGAAAACTTGTTATTTCTCGAAAGTCTAGAAGGGAGAAATACTCAATTTAGGGCTAGGAGTATATTGACACTAATTTGGAGCAATTCCAGCTACTTTGGCTCGGTAGCGTGCGATGATTTGCCGGCTGAATTTCGTGAACCAAATCCGTAGGAATGCTCCTTGCTACTTAATACCTCACTACCAAAGGTTAATTCGAGTTTGGAACGCGTTTAATAGCATAATCAGACGAAAATTATAAAGAAACCTCAATAAGCTTTCTCTCTCGACTTTCGGGAAATTCTATGAAGTTAAATGAAATAAACCGAAGTTTGGAGGCTTATATACTTGACTCGGACAGTGGCCAACGGTCATGGAGCCAACGCAGGCCCTCCCTCCGTGACACATTGCCATCGCGAGGGGCTCGCCCCTCGGCTCCTTCGTGATGGTTCGACGGATTTCTTATCCGGTCTTTCCTCGGCCTTTTCCTAGCATGTGGCATTCAAAAACTCTAACCAACATAGGTCATCTACGTGTTGAGAATTTTACGGGGTGTAACATTCTCTCCCCTTAAGAACATTCGTCCTCGAATGTAAACTTCTATCTATAGGAATTCCCAACTTATTGACTTTTCTAGAAAATTTGGCAGAGTTTCCTGTGTAATATGGACTATCCCAAAACCCGAAATGCAGAAAAGTCCAACACAGTACTCCACACAATACTATAGTATTCATCACATGAAAGATTGGAATCGAATATCTCTATTTATCTCATACTATAAGGCACTACATAAAATAACAAAACTAGCATACATCTTAACTGACTATGCTTGAAATAAAGGAGGGTATCTGGTTTTCATATCTTCCTCGCCTCCCAAGTCATCTCCTCTCGGTTCCCGTTACACAATACCTTGACAGACGCAATATCTTTGGTTCTCACCTACGAATCTGTCTGGTCTAAGATAGCTACTCGGAACTCCTTCATAGCGCCTCTTCCGTAACCTCGGATATCCCGAATCGACTGTTTAGATGGTCTCCGATGCACTTCCTTAGCATAGATACGTGAAAACCGGATGAACGGATTCTACCCCTGAGGCAAGTTCGCCATATGCCACACGGCCTATCCTTCGACGAAGCTGATAAGGCCCAACAAATCTCTGACTCCAGCTAACTTTCTTGCCGAATCTCATCACCCCTTTCATCGGAGATACTTTCAAATACCCGCCGCTCACATCAAATTCCGTGTCTCGCACCGCACACGCATATGATTTCTGGCGGCTCAAGGCAATAATAGGCGTTCTTCCATAAGCTTTACCTTCTCCTATGACCGTGAATAATGTCTGCCCAATCAACGCCGACTCTCCCACTTCAAACTGCCCAACCTGCAAGAACCTCGCATTTTTCGCCCGTACAATGCCTCAAAGGGCGCCATCTCGATAGCCGAGGATAGCTATTATTATAAGCAAACTCAATTAACGGCAAATGCTCAACCCAGCCTACCTCCAAATTCTACCACACACGCCCGTAGCATATCTTTGAGTGTTTGAATACCGCATTCAGCCCTCGGCCCATCTCGTCCGAGGGCGGAATGCTGTGCTCAAATTAATCTCGCGTTCCCAAACCTCTCTGAAAATGACCGCTGCACTAGCAGTACCAGCCTCGTCGACATAATGTATTACACCGGAACATCAGGTAATCTAAACTATTTCTCTCGAGCATAACGCGCATAATCGTCGGCTGAGAAAGTAGCTCTCACTGGAAGGAAATGGGCCAATTTTGCCATCCTCGTCAACTATTACCCAAATGGAATCATGCCTATGTATGGTACAATCCTGCTACAAAATCCATGTTCACGCTTCCCATTTCCAAGAGAGGCACAGCCATGTCTTGGGTCAATCTCGCCCGGTTTCGGTGTTCCACTTTTACTCCGTCCGCGCTAGGACATCGGGGCTACAAATTCGGGTATTTCTCTTTTCATACTTGGCCACCAGTAGATTTTGATATCGTGGTACATTTTCACGCTACTGGTGGAGAGAATAGCGTATGCATGTACTACTATAATCTGGCCAAGGAGCTTTGAAATATCTCGGGAACACAGAGGCGGCCCATTACGCAAAGACTTCATCTGCCATTCTAAAATCCGCGTTTCCTTGCTGGAATTCTCGTCCTGTCGACCAGCGTCAGGATCTTCATATTGCCGTTCTATTACTCCACAACTAATGACGACACAAAGGTGTGTGTTCTTAAATTACCGCTCTGTTGTCCTCTCGTTTCTACTACACGAACGGCTACAAATAAGCAATCGATGTATTTCTTTCGACTAACCCCGCCGGCCGGATGCAAACACGCCACACTCCCCTATCGATTTACGGATGAGAGCATCTGCTACTACATCAATCTCTTCTTGATTGATACTGCACATTCACATTTGTGAGAACTTGGCATATAATTGATGTTCATACCGGCTATCATGCCGTAGAAATTCCCGCTGTGCAATCTACCGCATAGCTAGAGCTTATCTGGCCTTCCGACCGCATGCTAAGGCTATTTGTTGCCGGGATAACCTAAACGACCGTCTCCGCACACCATGTGCCCATGTCTGATAAGAGGATCCCGATAATGATCATGATCTCTAATAACCTGATGAATAACCTGGAATAATCGAATAGTCAAGTTCTAAGTTGTCTAACAATGCTCTAAATTTCCTACTGAGCATCTGTAGTTCATGCATAATCAAGGAGTTGTGGACAGCTAAATCGTTTCGTTATTCTACTTGAACAACCGTAGAGCTAGGCTTAATCGGACTTAATCTCGCATCCATCACCCTCGGATTCACAGTGGAATCTACCATCTCCTTGTCTTAGTAAACACCGTTCTAGCGTAATACGACTAATTTCTTACGCCTTGTTCGTATCCACTTGGATTTATACTACTGTTCTAGGAAATTTCGGTCTTATGAGCCATTCCGCAAAGACTGGCCTTCCGGGCTCGTATCATAATATCTACGAGAACCACCAAGTACTGGGCCTCAGAATTAACTACTGACAAGGACTTCTTTCTTTGGGGTGCCCACGGGCTTGTCTCGACTAGGAAGCTCCGGGTCGACTTGCGGGGTGTTCCACATAACAACTGCTAGGTTGACTAAGGCCGACTCTCACCTACAAAGCTGGTAAAACGATGTACGACCACCTAACATACCGGAAAAATTCTCGCACGCTAACCTTGAAGTAGGCCTATCTTGCCTCTAATTGCTCCCGGGACATGCGATAATGTTACTGATCTTTAGGGATGCTTCCCTTCTAATAAAGGCGCCAGCTGGTCGTTAGACCGTCTAACTGCGCCCTTATCATCTAACCACTTGATTCAGGCTACTAACTCTTGTAAATTTCTAAAGCCTAGATCCGGATACAAGCATATAAGTCCGTTAACTCAATAACCGAGAACCGAGAAAGTTTCTATGGATTTGTTCGTGAATCACACCTAACCCGCCCCCTTGGCGAGAGGTCCTGCAGTACGATCTGTATATACTTCCTAGCACTAACCAAACTCGTGTGATCAGAATCCCCTATTAAGCAACTTATTCACAAAGATATCTATATCTCGTATATATATATATATATTAACAACTATGTACAATCCATACTCTAATTTTTGTAGTAACACGTAATATCATGCTTTATCAATTTCATTGCACATGATATACTTTTTCTACAAGCCTAATGATATTTCCTGTTCTCTCATATCATTTCATTGATTATCCCACTGAAGCAACAAACATATGCACTTTTTTAGTTATGGTCTAAGTTGTTTGAAATTCTCCACTCTTACAACATGGGGTCAACATCCGAATCCTTGTGGCCTTACTTGGAATTTATTGAGATCCCACGACCTGGCCTATTGGGCCTTATCTCTAGGCCACATTAGATTAGAGTCTCCGTTGCTCACTTTCTTAACTTCTCCGTAGCTGACATAACGCAAAGCATTCTCAACCGCAATCTCACCGTCTCTTAACAGTTAGCCCCAGGCTTAGTCCTTAATACATGATATTCTATCAATCAGTGATTCTAGTTTCCCCACAAAATCTAGTATTCCCGCTTTCTTCCCCTTCTTTATCTTGCTTAAGCCGAGCTCGGGGTTCAAGGTACCTACCTTACATTGTTAATAAGGTTACCGGTCAAGTCCCGAAACTATATTTCTTCTCGCTTGCGCCGAATTCATCTGATTCACATGACTTCCCTACCTTTCGATATCACAACCGAAATCATAACTATTATCTTGGGTGTGCATGTCTTGTTGTTGTTAGCGTGTTATGGCAGACTCTGGCCTTTTCTCGATTCGAACTTCACTATTACTGGAAGTCCATCACCGACGGATCTCCTACGCCCACTTTAAGTAAGCTAATAGTCTTACTTGCCCTTCGACTTATTAATGGTGGAGGGTCTACTCAACTTACATAATCATAGGGACTCCTTACTCCTTCTAACACTTTCTTCAATCAACAAATCCATCTTCACTTACCGCTACTTTGGGCAACATCGCCTCAATCCTTATGCCCTTTCTATACCGGGATCAAACCAAGAGATAGAAATAGCCTTTTCTACCGCAAACGAAAAGGGAAACATGGAACTCGTACTACATTCGAAAGATGGAGGTGGGAATCCGCATTTCCCCTCTTTTCTCACACTTATCTAATAATCTAATATTGTCTATTATCTAATCGATCTTATATATTCGACAAATAAATCACTCGTATGTACGTTATGCTTCTAACTTCCCACTCAAGTTATAGAAATATACCGGGGAATGGTACCGATAAAGGTATCACATTGGGAGATCTCTGATACCTCCTCCCGCCGTAATTACCTTGTAACTAGTTGGTGCCCTCCCGTTGCTATATCTCGATCTTCTCGCCCTGGCAAGATATCGCTGGTCTGACGGTATCTTTATTCAAAGAATATGGTATGTTTTAATAACTCCCACCTATACCGTACCGTTCTATGGCACGATCAATATGAAGAAAGAGTAACCATCCTATCATGCCTTGCAATTTCTCCGCCTATAGTGTGTGGTGCACAACACATCCATAGACAGACTCTACTTAGTACGGATTGTAGACCCCCGGGGACACAACCTACTCGATACCAACTTTTGTCACGCCCGCCTTGGGGGGTAAGGACTGCACTCCGGTGCCCTACTAGGACCCGAATCGCTTAAGCTAGTGAGCCTAAGCACATCCGTGCCCGGGCCGGCTCTATCTCGTATTCTCCCCGGGAATCAACGGAGCTAAGTGAAGTAACGGCCGTGAAATATGTTCTCCGGCCTACCGGGCCTATAGCCAATTGTCCCGTAACACGCCTAACTGTAGACACATTCATAAATGGGAACCTATGCGGGTCTACAAGGCCACCATGCGCCTAGTTATCTCTAACCTCAATATAAAGAACATCAACGCTCACGTGACCAAGAAGGTCACCACTACAATCTAAATATTTTACCCCACACGGCTGGATACAATCGACAATGCTAAACAGCTAAACGGATACACGACCCCACACAACCGGCACAACTAACCGTGGAGATATATATATACACCAGAAGCTTCTATGAATACCATTAAAATGGTCGACAGTATTCACCTACCCGTATCGCGGCAACAAAAGAAAAGGAAATAGACTCCTAGCCGTCTAGCCCAGATGATGTGAGCCGATGACCCGCAAGTCGGCCGAATCACGAGGGATCGACTCGGCCTAAGAGTACTGGCAGCAGTAATGCAGCCGCCCCAAACGGCGCGCACCACTGTACCGAGTATGCAAAGGAAACAGATCATAAACAACATAACTAGAAACTATGAATAATAAAAGATATCTCGAAACCGATAGAATCTGGAAATGTGCTTTTCTCTGCATCGAGAATAGGCAGGAGCATACCAAGCGATGTGGCGATCTCGCCGTCATTAGCTAATATATAACATGCATATACATATATAGTAAGCAAGGACCAATACCAGCCCCATAAGCCGGAAGGTGCCAACCAACAAACAATCTATATACTCCTACCCGGGTCAAAACCATCCAAAAATAAGTCACTCCACTCGCCTACTAACTACGAGCACCTCTACCGCCCCCGGGTCTCCGGCTCGAGCTATGGCCTTCGATATAAAATAATCGTGGTTCGATCCTGAGGACTCGTACCGTAATCTATAAATCAGAATCGTGTCTTTATCTCTGTAATTTGTTCCTTGGGCGCAAGCGCACATTAGGTAAACCGTACTGCCATGCTGATCAGCTTGATATGGGGAAAGCTTCATCCCATCTTCGTCCTACTGCATGACATGCCACTCCTTGGAGTGACATATACCACTCCTCACAAAGGTCGGTATTACGCTACAACCTGTGGGCGGTGAGGACGTCAAAGGTGCCCTCATAACACAAACAAGTTCAACACCAATAATCACATATAGCAAGCATGTTTGAACTGAAAATACTATCTCGATATTCCGATTTCTCATTCTCAACTCTTTCGTATTATACCGATTCTCCTACTGATGAGCACATATTTGGGACAAGATTCGACTCGTTCGGTTATACTGTATCTGTGATATTATCTCACTATCTCGACTATATTGTGCATTCGGAGACCAAGGTTGTCCGTTATTGCTTTACTAACTTTTATTCTGAACATATTTCATAATATTATAAACATGCTTGCTAAATCGAAAAACACGCTACTAAACTGCACGGACTCAATTCTTGACTTCCAAATTTTCTTCTACATAAATACTTATCTACCAGATCAATTACTAACTTGCCGAGGGAATTACTTTTACATACCTTCGCTTTGATTTTCCAACTAACGGGCGAAGCTCGGTCAATACTTCTGCCTATTTCTCCCAACAAGATTCATATACATATCAATTAGAACTAAATACACTAATATTCTAGAAGAAAAATATCACTTTCGATATTTTTATAGCCCAAACTTTGACTTATCCGAAAACGGTCGAAAACTTGTTATTTCTCGAAAGTCCGTAAGGGAGAAATACTCACTTTAGGGCTAGGAGTATATTGACACTCACTCTGGGAGCAATTCCACTTACCTTGGCTCGCACGCTATGATTTGCTCTGGCCGAATTTCGTGAAACTAAATTCGTAGGAATGCTCGCTGCTGCTAAATACCTCGGTATATAAGTTTAATTCGAGTTTGACTGCGTTTGACGGCGTAATCGAACGAAAATTGCGCAAAGGAAACTCGTTCTCCTATGTTTCTCTCGCGACTTTCTGGAAATTTATGAAGTTAAATGAAATAAACCGAAGTTTGGAGGCTTATATACTTCTAGACACTGACAACAGGCCAATGTGTCATGGAGCCAACGCGAGGCCCTCCTCCGTGACACGTTGCCACGCGCAGGGGGCTCTGCCCCCGGCTCCTTCCGCGAGGTTCGACGGATTTCTTATACGGTCTTTTCCCCGTGCCTTTTCCCTAGCATGTATGGCATCTGCAAAATTCTTAACCAACATGCCAATAGGCCATCTACATGTTAAGAATTTTACAAGGTGTAACAGCTTAAGTTTCGGAAGTCGAGGAACAAAAAAGTAGCTTCAATAAAGGTTCGTGAGAAATAAACTTGTCGTGGGAGCTACATGGGAAGCTAAAGGCAGATATGGCGGCTAAATACCCGCATCATTTTCCTTCGGCTTAGTTAAAGCTTGAGGTACCGCTTTCCTCCTTAGTACTCCATTTAGTTTCTGTGTCTAGTTCGTGTCTTCTTATTTCATTTATGTCGCCCTCTGTGTATCTGGGATTCAGAATCCAGTTCAGTTATGTATCCTACTCCAGAGACACTAACTCCACGCCCGCCCGTATATTTAGTATTTGGGATGGACGTTCCTTTCCCAGCTATTCAAGATGTTTACCCACATTGACGAATGTTCCTAAGGGGAAATATTGTAACAATCTCTAGAAGCGTCATAAGACTAGACTTGGGATTTGGACAATGATTAGTAGGAAAGTGGGAAGAATTACCTTATAACGACTCATGATATGAGTCATGAGAAGAAGTAACGGGTCGTAGGATCGGCTGCTGTTAGCATTCCACCGAGGAAAGTTTGATAGCAACGAGTCCAAAAGAACGAAGCCGTCAGGGTCTTACTACCACCTCTCGGATTGGAGTCATTAATTGGTTTGACTATCAGAGTTAAAGGTACGAGTCATACATGATCTTACTGTGAGGAACCACAGATTTTGGTAAGGACTCATTGGTTGGATCTAGGTGACATAGTGGGGAACGTACGGCTAAGGTACAACCCATTGTGAGGAACAACGAGTCGTTACACCTGTAAGAAGGAGAAGGAAATTTTCCCATTTGTGGTAACGGATGGGTCCAACAACTAATGGGATTGTGGAATGAGTCATTGTGCGGCGCATGGAAAACTCCAAAAACCCAAGGATGAAGCAGCAAAGGGCGTAAACGGAAGTAATCCATGTGTCGTGGAATTAGGTACGACTTCAGGGTGGTGTGAGTCGCTGTTTCAAGCATGAGTGCTTTTTTTCGTGAATTTAGTTAGGGAATTTCCATAATTCCTAATCTTCTACACCCTAAACTACTTATTTCAAGCTCAGTTAGGAGGATCTTAAGAGGGTGTAGCTTATTCTAACTCTATTCCCTCCCATGCATGCAAGTTTAGAGAGAGACTCTCAAAGAAGATCAAGCCTATAATTCTTCGCTTCCTCCCCAAATATCTTGGGCTTTCAAGGAAGGGTATAGAATTGGTTTATCAGATATATAGGGTCATGAATGAGAGTTTCCCTTCACATTCATGCTCAAATCCTATCTTAAGTTCATGAATTCAAGTGAATGACTCTATGGGATCTTAACCCAATTTATGAAATTCTCTAAGTTTATTTCATGGGTCAATCCCCTTCATGTGTTCCAATTATGTTTCAAGAATCATGAGCTATTTTTAGGTGAAAATTTATTATAAATTCATGATTTTATGTTTTAGAAGAATTTTACCCACTATGCAAGTTTCATGAAAAGTCAAGTTTATGGTATAAGTTTTCAAACATGATGAGATCTCTAGCATGAAAGTATGTTCATCATTTATCCATATATAAATCCATGATTATTCTATCATGTCTACTTTTAGTATAATAAAGTTTTGGGCAAAGGCCACAAGATTTAAGTATGTTTTCATGATTTAGTTCAGTTTTTATAATATTAGCTTACCACATGGTTTTGGAGCTTCCATACTCCCACTTTTAGCTTGTGGTATGTTCTAATACAACGCTCCCCATATTCAGATTTCGTACTATGCATGTTGTTACATTATCATCTTTATTGAAAAATGATGGAGAACTTGCATGTTTTTAGGAGTACTTTCTAGCAATCGAAGGCTAGGAGTGAAGGAAAACCCCGAGTCTCCAAACTATGTGGCAACGTAGGATTATTCCGGCCATTTCGGGGACCTCCTCGTGAGCATCCTCGCCCGAATGGGCCACGCCTTGATATCAATATCATGATAGTGCCCTTAGCCTTAGCATGGCTTTGGATGGCTCAGCTCACTAAAGGTAATAGTTGGGATCACGTAAGCTCTATCGCGATACTTTCGCTATATGGCGAGTCTCCCATTATTCCTCATGATTTAGCTATGCATGTTCATTAGTTATGATATTATGTTTTCAAAGACGCTGACCCAATGATCAAGCCATCGGCTTTTACTTATGAGTATTATTTTACTGGGTCATTCTGAGCCCGCTTATGAAATTCAGCTTATGTCTAATCATGTTTTTAAATATCAAAGATGCTATCCTTACTCTAGAATCATATATAATGATATGTTTATGTTATGCATGTTTTCGCCCATACTTACTTAGCCTGCTTTACATACCTTGCATACTTAGTACATTTAAGCACGACGCATACTCTATACCGTATCATTTCATGATACTGCCTGGATGTTCGGGACTACCGCAAATATAGCCAGCTTCCAAAGTTTAGCTCAGACAACATTGTTGGTGAGCCTTATCCCAGAGGACCTCCAAGCTAGTTGTGTGGTTATCATTTTAAGTTTCGTACTTCTAGTGAGCTAGTTAAAAGGGGTGTTGTCCCATTATCTTGTCAACATGTTAGAGGCTTTTTTAGATTTAGAGTTGTATATTCAACTTTAGATTTTATGTTTTGATATTCCTGTTTGATGGATGTTTTATTATTCAGGCTTCCGCTATTTAAGAATAAGTTTTTCGCTTGGTGAATGTTGAGATTTAGTTTTCATGTTCATGCCATGAAATAATGTGGGAGCGATTTATGGTTCTAGGTTCTGTGTCTTGATCTTGCCTATGTTAGGGTTGTGATAGTGATTGACTTCAAAGGTAGTTGGGATAATCATTTACCTCTAATCAAGTTTTCCTACAACAACAACTACCACCCAGCAAAGATTCAAATGGTTCCATTCAAGCTTCGTATGGGCGGAGATATATAGATTACCTATTGGCTGTTTCAGGTAGGGCGAGGAAGGCTACTGATAGAGCCTATTAAGTCTATGAGGCTATGGAGAAAGTTCAGCTTATAAGAGAAAGGGTTAAAATTGCTCAGTCATCAAAAGTCCTTATGCTAATGTAAAGAGGAGAGAATTAAAGTTTGAAGTTGATGACTCGGGTGTTTTTGGAAGGTGTCTCCCATTTAAGCGAGTGATGACAAGAAAAAGAAAGGGAAGCTTGTTCCCTGATATGTTTGTCCCTATAGATTGTTAGACATGTTGGCAAGGTGGCCTATGAGTTGGAGCTACCAATGAGTTGGCACTACTGCAATGAGTTGGCTTCTGGTACGCCTATAGTTTTCTGTGCATCATTGTTAAGGAAGTGTGTTGGTGATCCTAATTTGGTTGTCCCAAAGGAGAGCATTGTTGTGAAAGGATTACCTTAGCTATGAGGAGGTACTAGTTGATATCCTTGATCTTCGGCTCAAAAGATGAGGAACAAAGAAGTAAATTCTGCAGAAAGTCTTGTGTGGAGGAATCGCCTTGTTGAAGTAGCTACATGGGAAGCCGAACTGCATATGATGCAAGCAGATACCCACATTTATTCCCTTCTCGATCGCCTCCCACATTTAAGTATCAACTTCCTCCTTAGTATTCTATTCAAGCCATTTTTAGTTAACGTCTCCCTCGCGCTTTCCTTTGTGTCGGGCAGATGTATGCGTGATCCATGAATTCAGTTCAATCATGTATCTCGCCTTGGAATCGCTCACCCACTTCGTTTCGCCCTAGATTTTCACAATTGAGATTTCCAGCTCCCTTCCTAGTTTTCGCATGTTTAGTCTACATTCGAGGATGAATGTTACCAAGGGAGTGATATTATAATACCAATGGTAACTCCCTAAGAATAGACGAGAAATGGAAATAAGTTCAACAGAAAAATCTGCATTTTTCCTCGCAGGACTCCAACCCATGGGTCATAGCAATAGCACGGTCATAGGATGACCCGTGGATCAAATGAGATTCTTTTTCCTGACTATTGTTTCGCCACCATTGTTCCAAGAATAGTAGGTTTTACCCGTGATTAGGAGTCGTACCAAGTCTTCGGAGTTATCTTATGATTGATGGTAAGGGTGATGGTATTATTTGTAGGATGGTGTTATAGATCGTAGTAAGATTCATTAAAATACCCATACGGTTGGAAATTTTGGAATTTGTCAACACGGAGGATACCATGAGTCTGATTGCATGAGTTGTGGTACAATTCATACCATGAAGAACAGCTTTTCTCAGGAATTCATTAGGGTATTTTCGTAAATTATAACCTCCTAAGCCCTGTAGTACATTGTTTTAAGCCCCGAAAGAAGTGTATTTGGGGATTTTAACCTATCCTAATTCATTTAACTCTCATGCATCCAAGTTTAGACAAGCTCCATTTAAGATCAAGCTTAGAATCCTCCAATACTCCTCGAAACCTCTTGGGATTTCAAAGTCAAGATACGAATTAGTTTACCTAGATATGTAGGGTTATCAATGAGAGTTTTCTTCACTCATGCCCAATTTCTCCTCTAGTTCATGAATTCAAGTGTTGATTTAAGTGTATGATCCTATGGGGTTTTATCCCGATTTCATGAAATTCTCTATGATTTATGTATGGGTCAACTCCCTTCATGTTTCAATGTATATTCTAAGTTATATGGGCAGATTTATACCTAGTTTTGTTATTACCCATGATTTTAAATTTTAGAAAAATTATGCACAATTATGAAAGTTCATGAAAAGTCAAATTTATGATTTTATTATGATGTTGATTCTCTTAAGCCTAAATTTATGATTTATGATTTATGATATGGTTTCCTACAAGTATACCTCTTGAACTTATGAATCTTAAGTATGATGATCTTCTCAAGCATGTATGTTCTTCCCGATTTATGAGTTTATGATTTTGGCCGGCTCACCATGGGGCCCTTCATGGCTAATCACGTAATTCAAGTATGATCAAGTATGTGATTTGACTAGCCATGAACTTTATGTATGAATTCACGACATATATGAGCCTTCATGTGAATGTTTTTTGGAGCCATGTCTAGCATCAAGTAGGCCCGGCATTCAGATAAACTCCATGGTCTCAAACTACGCACCAACGTAGGTGTGATAACGACAAAACCATATCTCCTACCGGAGTACGGCGGATGTTGTCAATAAAGAACCTAATAAATAGGTTGGGGTCAACCCACAGTGGAATATGGAAAGCTAGACTAAAGCCAGTTAGTGAACTTGTTGGGTAGTTACTCCAAATTGGGGGTTCTAAAGAAAACAATAATTAAAAACAACTGTAAAATTTTTTGTTTGAAATAAAGAATGAAAGATAACTGGGTTTATGTTCTATGGGTTAATAATCGTCGGGTATACATACGTGATCATCACCAATGCTTACTTGTAGAACTGATAACTAAGGTTCATCCAAACAACTGGTTCTTCCCCATTGATTGACTTTTACTTCAATCACCAAGTCAGGTCTCATGAGTGATTTCAAACTAACTGTTCTCAATATGTCCCTAATTTAACTATCCCGCGACCATAGATCAAGTTAATACAATGATCATCAAGATCAAGGCTTTATTACCCGTTTTCCTAATCTCTACCCCTCTCTAAGCTCAAGAAAATAAAGAATACAGGCAAGTCTTAATGTTTTACATCGTTAAGAAACGCTCTTGGGTTATGAAGGGAATATAATACAAGTGTTTTGCATTGCTTTTGGAATAACTTTTTATGTAACCCTAGCTTGTTAATCCACCATGGTTTCCACAACCGTAGCTTTGGAGGTTTTAGCCTCTCATGGTTGCAAGATTGTGATTTTCATTCATAATTAAATGCATAAATCAAAAATTACAATTATATATGAGAGAAAACCTTTCTTTAAATAAATCAGCAAAACCCTCAAGAACAGCATATGAAGATCAAGAGAAAATCAATAAAAGGTTGATCACAAGTCAATCAACTCAACTCTCTCTTGTATCAATGTTGTCTAACTACTTCTAACGTCTCTCCATGAAAATAAAAACATAAAACGTGTATTTGTACAGATATAAAAATCCTTTTCCTAGGCTAATAGGGTGAATTTTCATAACTAGTGCCGCCTGCTACATCGATCCTATGACCTATCGCAGGTTTATATGGGTCGCACTCTACTTCCCATATGTTCTTGGCCGCCTGAAATTTAGCTAAGTGTTGGACCTTTGTACGACTCATACATTCTTCCTAATGAGTCATACCGTGCTTCCATGGTCCGACTCTAAGAATTCTCAATTTTTTTGAAGTTCTTCATGAGTGCTTTGGTAGGACTTGTACCTGATGCCACGACTCATACCGTCTTAACCGTGTCGTGAGTCGACTTTTGCAAATTCCTAAATATTTCCACAACTCATTTATGGCCTGTTCAAGCATTGTACGACTCGTACTGAGAGTCGTAGGATGCACTCCTAATAACTTAGCCTTCGAAACTTTTCACAATCTTCAATACGGCTCGTAGCATTAACGTACGGCTCATACTTAGACTTGTGACTTATGCCTAGTTTCTGCACTTTCGTGCTATCTTTTGCATATTCTTGCTCCAACACCTATTTTTCCCGTAATCAAAGAAAAGTGTCTTATATCCATATAAACAACCTAAATCCTTGCTATTTTCTAGTTTTGAGCGTCGAAAGTGCTGTAAACTCACAACACATCAACACCCTCAACTTAAGACTTTTGCATGTCCTTAGGCAAAGAAAAGAAAAACTAAATACGATGCTCAACATGAAAATAAACATAGGATACTATAGCCAATACCAAACAAAACTTGCACTATACATTCAACAAGTTGTGACACTTTAACCATGAACTAGCATCAACTAATGTACTACTAGCAACCACAAAACATGATAAACAGGATCAAGACATACCCAGCTATCAACAAGTAATCAAGCCATCACTGATTCGTTCCACACAGATTAATGGTAAAAGTAAACATAATCCATGTACTCACAACAAATGAAGTCCTCACTACGATATAGTGTGATATATTGCATTGGACTAAACAAGTGATACACCCACTGTCACAAAGAAGTTTCAAGTACCGCGTATCGATACCATAGGCTTGCCCTTATTCTCTTCTTTAGTTTATCAGATGGTCAAATTAGGATCACTATATGACTTGATGTGTCTTGTAATGTAGGTTCTAGGGCTTCACATGATAAATATGAGAGATTTATGAGTGACTATCCCTTCCTTGGCACTATCATACATTGGCTTCACCATTCACCTATTTCACCCTTCATTATTTTAGTCCTTTCTCCCATTTCACCTCTTTTATATTCATTTGTAAGGGAGGTGAAGATGCCAACTTTTAAGAATTTTATATTATTTTTTTTCTTTTGAATTTCATTAAAGATTTTCAACTTTATCAACTCTTTTTTTACACCACACCTCATTTTTACCTTTTTCTTTTCTCTCCCTTTTTCTCGTTCCTACCATTCATGCAACTCCATTTAGCCACCCTCAACTTAGGCATTTTGCCTATGCTGAGGTTCACAATGTCCAGGAAGGACCAAGGCTAAAAACAAAGTTCAATATAAGAAAAATGGGTATGGTTCATCGCTTAATCAAAGAAAATCGGCTATTAAAGGCTCAAAATTGGGATCAAGGGAATCATACGATTTTTTGGTAGGGTTATTTATGATAAAATTTAGCTTAACAAAAAAGGGCCTATGATCATATCCTAATCAACCATCCTTAGCCTATGCAAAGACCAACCGTGGTAAGTTCTAGATTCAACGCGCATCAACTAAGTATTACACCACTACTCATTGTACATGACTTATATTCACCTTACTTATCCGGCTTTACACATGGCTTAACAAGACTCGTACTGAGAGTCGTAGGATGCACTCTTCATAACATAGTTTCGAAACTTTTCCCCAATCTTTCAATAAGTCTCGTAGGCATCAACGCATAAACTATATTGAGACTTGTGACCTATGCCTATTTTCTCTCGCACTCCTCGTGCTATCTTTTGCACATTCTTGCTCCAACACCTATTTTTCCCGTGAATCAAAGAAAAAGTGTCTTATATCTATAACATACCTAAATCAATGCTATATTTTTGGTTTTGAGCTTCAAAAGTTTTGTAAACTCACAACACATCAACACCCTCAACTTAAGACTTTGCATGTCCTTAAGGAAAGAAAAGAAAACTAAATACGTATTGCTTAACTTGAAAATAAAACCTAGGATACTATGATTCAATACCAATCAAAACTTGCACTATACATTCAACAAGTTCTGACACTTACCATGAACTAGCATTGGCTAATGTACTACTAGCAACCAATCAAACATGATGTGCAAGGCGCGGCACAACAAGGATCAAGACATGTCATCTAGCTATCAACAAACAATCAAGTCATCACCGATTCTTTTCACACGGACCAATGATAAAAAGTAAACATAATCCATGTACCCTCACAAAAAATTAAGTCCCCAGTCACAGATCTAGTGTCATATATTGCAAGGGACTAAACAAGCGTTACACTCAATGTCACAAAGAAGTTTCATGTACCGTATCAAATACCATAGGCTTGCCCTTATTTTCTCTTATTTAGTTTGTCATATGGTCAAATTAGGATCACTATATGACTTGTTATGGCTTGTAATGTAGGTTCTAGGGTTGTACATGATAAATAAGGGGAGAGATATATGAGTGACTATCCCTTCCTTGGCACCGCATACATTGGCTTCACCATTGACCTATTTCTCCTCCATTCTTTGCGCCCTTTTCCTCCCTTTTCACCTCTTTTATGTTCATTTGTATGCGTGTGGTTTATTTTCAACTTTTTAAAGAATTTTATATTATTTTTTTCTTTTGAATTTCCTCTATTCAAGATTTTCAACTTTGTCAACTCTTTTTTTCACACCGCACCTCATTTTTTTTACCTTTTTTCTTTTCTCCCTTTTTCTCATGTTCCTACCATTCATGAAAAACCTTACCTAGCCACCTCAATCCTAGGAATTTTTCATGTTAGGCTCACAATGTCCAAGGAAGGACCAAGGCCAAAAACAAAGTTCAATAGAAGAAAAAATGGGTATTGTTCATCGCTTAATCAAAGAAAATTGGCCTATTAAAGGCTCAAAATTGGGATCATGGGACTCATACGATTTTGGTAGGGTTATTTATGCTAAAATTTAGCTTAACAAGAAAAGGGCCTATGATCATATCCTTAATCAACCATCCTTAGCCTATGAAAAGACCAACAAGGCAAGTTCTTAGATCTTCAACGCACATCGAACTAAGTATTACACTCACTCACTCATGCTACATGACTTATATTCACCTTACCTATCTAGTATACACATGGCTTAACAAGACTCGTTGTACTAATAAACTAAATGAAATCAAAAGATCCACATAAATCATACATGCAAGAATAAATACATAGCTAATGCATCAAAAATTTTAAGAAGGGTCATTTTTTTCAAAATCATCAAAACTAGTGCACTTTCATTAGTTGAGTACCTTGTACTATTTCCCAATTAAAACAAAAATCACAAAATAATAATATAAACTTAAACATGCTTCTACAAGGTCTACTAGATAGCATGCCCGAGAGAAAAGAAACACAACACGAAAAACCTCGACAAAATCCCAAAATGACAAGTACACCCCCTCCCCTTTTTGAAAATTGATCTTCGTCCCCGAAGGATGAACTACAAGAACATTGGAAAGGGAATATGCCGGTGGCGCTCGGCGCTCTTGTCATCCTTCTAGAGGAGGTACTCCACCGCAATAGTGGTGTTATTGGTGGTCGGTGCACTCAATGAAGTATCCACAGGGGAGTGATCACCTCTCAAAAGTGTTGGCTGCTTCTACGGCCTTCGTGTTAATCGGGGCCGAATGTTGCTCGCTCAAAGGGTCTTGGCCACTAGCAAGAATGCGAGCCGAAGCCATGGTAGAGCCGCCACTCCTCAAGCCTTCTCTTCAAGCCTCAGAGTCTTACATATGTGAGTCATGAGTCTATAGGTTTCACTCTGTGCCCACTTGTGGTTTCTCCTTTCCTTCTTCCTTTCTCTTCCTCGCTCTCCTCTCCAACATCATCTAAAGCTCTTTTGTTTCCTTTTGTTCTGTGCAAACTGCCACCGGCTCTCAATAAGCGCCTAAATGACCTCTCATCTGGCCTCATAGAGGTCTGAAGAGTGGGGTCAGCATGCATCGCCGGTTGTCATGATTACAACTCGGCTACTTTCCGAAGAGCCCCCAACTCCTCACGGAGACTGTCGATACGCCTACTTCGCCATACCCATGTTGAATGGGCTCTCAAATCCATCTAGCAAGCATGTAAGGCCCGATCCGCTCGTGTCTATCTCTTCTTTGACCCACGGCTTCACATTTTCGATCATAGCGTGAATCTTTCTTTCAGCTATGGTCAACCTTTTGGGCCAACTTTTAGAGGATGTCCCGAGGCACTAAGACATTCCCTACTGGAGTTTGAGTCTCTGTGCTGTGGGCCGTGGCGAGTGGAAGTGTAGGAGCTAACTCTAAATGACTGCATCTATAGCCGGTGTCTCACTCTTTCTCCCGTAAGGTGGGGACATTTCTACCGCATGCCACTCTGCTGGCTGGGCCAATGGAATTGCCGGGAAAGGGGTCATTTTAGGTATAGGGTTTAAAATAGGTGAGGGGAAGATTCTTAAAAAATCTTGGTCGATTCGGGTAATTTTAAAGGTTTTGACCCATCACGACTCGTCCGTTGGACCTGTAAGTTAGAGTTTTGAAGAACTTACTCGAGGACCTATGAGTACATCCTATGACTTCTACAATTTGGGTACTGTATATAGGATGGCTCAATGTTTTTTCTTTGAAATACATCTTTGAACCTCTCAACTCCTCCCCGCTACTACTGTAGGATGTCATTACCCATTGTACTCTGAGTCATAGCAACAGCTTCTTTTCAACGCTTTTTCGCTCCTATTTTGTTTTCCTTTCACATTGAGCACACATTAGTTCCATCACTTGGGTTTCTCATGAGAAGCTTGATTTAATGTCGCGATACGATGTAGGTGGCCCGGTTACTCAGAATTCACCACACCACCACATGGGTTGCTCCGAAGAAGTGCCGTATTTAATGTAGTGGCACAATGCAACTCTCTTTACTACATAAAATTAGTCAAGTGATTTAGATTCATCCCATAATGTTGAGATTACACTGTACTTCTTAAGTTGTTGAATTGTTCTACGATGCTGAAAGTGACCTCTTTCTTTGTTTAGTCTAAAACTTCATCCGCCACTCACGTATAATGCGGCCCTGGCCACAAATAATGGTCGGCCAAAATAATGGGGACCTCATAATCAACCTCGCAATCCAAAATCACAAAGTCTCTGGGCCGGAATATGAATTTTTCTACTTTCATAAGCAATATCGAATGATCTCCACTAGCTTCTTCACAGCTTTAGTCAATTGGTCGCAATCGCATAGTGGTTGGTGAGGGGGCTCCTAAGCCCAGTTTCTTGAATAATGCCAAGGGAATCAAGTTGATGCTTGATCCACATCAAAGTGCCCTTGCAAACTCGACATTGCAATGGTGCAAGGTATAGTGATAGCACTTCGTCTTATTTCCATTGAGTTTAGACCATGTAGCTATGGAACAATAGTGATGTACATTAGCTACCGACTCACAACTTACGGACCTCTTCTTTGTCACCAAATCCTTAATAAACTTAGCATATCCAAGCATTTGTTTCAATGCCTCAACTAATGGTATGTTCACAATAATTGCTTAAGTATTGACAGGAATTTCTCGAACTTACTATTTTTCTCGCTTTTTCTTCATTCTTTGAGGGGAATGGTGGCGGTGGACGCGATGGCTCATTACAATTGAGTCGCTTGATCAATATCAAATTTTCACATGTCGGGGCCTCTAGCAACTCAACATTCTCCATCTCAGTACTCTTCTCATTCTCCTCAATTATGCTCTCTTCTTCGGTAAACTACAATCGGAAAACGGGGTCAAATTTTGTCTACCACTCCTAGTCATCAACGCCATGCAGCGTCTATCATTCTTTGGTTTTTGGATGGTGTTGCTAGGTAGTGTACCCTTTTTTTTCTAGGGTTCAATGATGCTGATAGCTGATCAATTCGTTTATTCAATTCGCTTGAGGGTTGCTGCAATGTATTCCACTTTCTCGACTCCATACTTGATATCTCACCACATGGATCTCCTTCAATTGATCATCGCGACCTCACCTTTTTCAAAGAAGCCATCCATCATGCTCTCTATCTTTGACTTCCCAGCTCCCCCACTCGTTCATTGGGATGCACATAAACTCCAACCCGGCCATTGTGGTAGCCATCATTTCTTCTCCATTCTAATCAAAGTCACAATTGCAAATTCTCCCGTTCTATTCCCATTTTAGTTGTAGTTGTCTCTCGTATTGGTTCCAACCTTGGTTTCTAGAACCTAGTGCCAATTTTATTGTCCAGACGCTTGGGGTTGGCTCGGAAACCTTCCACTTGGCTATCAAGAAAAGTTGCTTCTTCCATGGAATTAGAGTGATCAACCCCGCCCCAAACCTCCTTGTGTCCCCACTACATTTACCTTCTCCTCGCTCCCATCGTGCTTTGTAAGAAAATCCAATGATGTGCGCATGCGAGCCAATCCCCGATTGTGTTCTTTCTTTTTCTTCCTACATTGGTCTGCAAATAAACCAACAAGATATGTACTGGCCGCTGCATCTCGCTCCCCGGTATGCTATGCCCCATTTATCTTGGTCACTCCGTCAAGGATTGTAGTAGCTTGCTCCTCAGGTGTGACTCACAATGCTCCTCCTACCATCTTGTCTACCATAGCCGTTGTGCTATTGTTTAAAGACTTTAAAAAATTTCCAACAAACTGTCATCTGGGATATTATGATTCAGGCACTTTGTTAACTCTTTCTTGAACCTCGCCCAGTTTCATGAAGTTCCTCGATTTTGAATTATCGAAAATTGTAGAATCTCGTCCTTAGGCCGCACATTCTAGAGGGGGAAAAGAATCTCTCCAAGAAGGCTCGCTAAGTTCCTCCAGCTGGTTATGGAGTCATTGGGCAACTATGATAACCATAAAGTGGCTTCCCCGATAAAGAGAAGGGGAAAAGTCCGAGCCAAATGGCATCTTACAATCCTTAAGCAGCCTATACGCCTTGCATATTCAAACTAAGTTCATCATGCAAGTTTGCGTCATCTCGCCGAATGACCATTGAACACCCCATTCATGTTTAACAGTTGAATCATGGTGCTCGCGATGTCGACCTATCTCAAATAGGGCAAAGTGGTAGGCACAATTGCTCCAGCTTTGACCTGGGCTTCATCAATGTATGGGTCCTCATCATCGAAGAACTAAAGATCAAGTCTATGACCTGCTTTCTCCCATGTCGACTCCAAAGACAATGTGCCTCATCTCTCGGAATCTTCCAAATCCTAAAGTGCAAATTTTTGTCGAGCTAGCTAGGCTTGCCTAGCTTCTTCATCTATGCGAGCATCTCTTTGTTCCTAGTTTCCATTCCGCATGCTGCCTCAATTTGTGTTCAACCGTAATGGGATTTCCACTACTTCGAGTTCTTGGCATTCACCTAAAACTTGTGGGTATCAAAATAAAAAGATAACGTAATTAAGGAAATAACTACCAAAAGTCAAATACAAGCAAATAATCTAGTCTTCGACATATTCTGGCAACGATGCCACTTTTGATAATCCTCAAACCATACCTCCTACCAAAGTATGAAGCGGACATTGTCAATAAAGAACCCACAAAGAGGTGTCAAACCCCCTGAGTGAATGTGGAAGAGCTAGACTAAAGCCAGTAAGTGAACTTGTTGGGGTAGTTACTCAAAATTGGGGTTTCTAAAGAAAACAATAATTAAAAACAACTATTAAAATTTGGGTTGAAATCAAGAATGAAAGATAACTAGGTTTATGTTCCCATGGGTTCATACTCTCATCGTGCATACATACGTGATCATCACCAATGTTTACATATAGACATGATAATTATGGTTCATCCAAATGACTGGTTCGGGCCCTTATTGAATGACTATACCAATCATGGGGTCCGGTCTCATGAGCGATTACAAACTAACTGCTATCAATATGTCCCAAATTTAACTATCCTGGGACCACAACTCAAGTTAATACAATGATCATCAAGATCAAGGTTTTTTTGTAATTCTCTTTTCCTAATTTCTACATCTCTAGGCTCAATCAAGTAAAGAATTCAGGCAAGTCCTAATGTTGTACACCGTTAAGAAACATTTAAGGATGAAGATAATACAATACAAGTAGCTTTGCATTGCTTTTGAATCACTTTAATGTAACCCTAGCTTGTTAATCTACCATGATTCCCACAATGCTAGCTTTGGAGGTTTTAGCCTCTCATTGTATCAACATTGTGATTTGCATTCATAATTAAATACATGAATCAATACTTATACTTATGTATGACGGAAAAACCTTCTTTAAATAAATCAAAGAAAACTTTAGAAAAAGTATGAAGATCAAGAGAAAATCAAGAAAAGGCTGATCACAAGTCAATCAACCTACCTTATCTTGTCTCAATGTTGTCTAACTACTTCAATGTGTCTCCATGAAAGTAAACATAAAACATATTTATACAAACATAAAATCCTTTTCATAGGCTAATAGTGTGAATTTTTACAATCAAGTGTCACTTGTGCCATGATCGATCCTACGAGCCGAGCGGTTTGCGGTGTGTCGTATCTACTTCCCCATGTTCTTGGTCAAGCAAAATTTAGCTAAGTGTTAGACCTTGTATGACTTGTACAGTGCTTCCTGCGAGTAGTACTGTGCTTCCATTGTCTAACTCTAAGAATTCTCAATTTTTTGGAAGTTCTTCACGAGTGTGACGGTGGTCGATTTGTACTCTGATGCCACGACTCGCACCGGCCTATCCATTTCAGAGTCGTACCGCCACGAAAATCATCCAATCTTACCATGATCACTCTACGGCCTGTACAAGATTGCACGACTCCTGTACTAAGAGTCGTACGATTAACTCTTCATAACTTAGCCTTCTAAAACTTTTTATAATCTTCGCACGGCTCGTAGCATCAATCTACGCTCGAAGCGAGACTTGTGACTTAAGCCCACTTTTCTCTGCACTTTCTCAGGCTATCTTTTGCAAATTCTTTGCTCCAACACCTATTTATCCTATAACCAAAGAAAAAGTTCCCTATACCCATATAAACATACGTAACTCCATGATATTTTCTTAGTTTTGAGTGTCGAAAGTTTGGTAAACTCATCGCACATCAATATGTAACACCCCCTCAAAAGTTCCTAAGATTTAAAATAAGGATTTGGAGTGTGTTCAAAGAGTAAAATCTGCAATTTATGCCTCAGAATGACTCACGTGATGAGTTGTTGGTCAATCTAATGAGTCGTTAGGAGGTAGTCGTTGGAAGGGATTCAAGATTCCGATGTCAAGTGGTTTGATGCCATGAGAGGAGTGTACGAGCCAGTGAGACAATAACTCGTTGGATGTAATCGTTGTAAGCATGCAGGTTGGACTTCTCGAGGGGGACGAGTCATGTCACGATTCATTGGTTGTCGTAATGGGTCGTCATGAGGAGTCGCTAGTTGGAGTAAAAGGTTCTAGGTTAGTGATGATGAATGGTTACAATGGACCGTTAAAGCTAGCAACAACTTCTGTGTCAATCATTGGAAGGGACTTAAGGGTTGGTCTAGTGGGGACAAGGGAAGGAATGACGAGTCATTGATCAAGTAACGACTGCCACTACCATTGGAAGCATTGCAGGTTGAGGAACCTATGGAGTAAAGGGGAGGTTGTGACGACCATTGCTGAAGTAATGACTCTTCCTCGTTGGTCGCTTGTTGAGGAAGCCAAAAACTGAAGCATGCCCAAAAGAAAGGGATGGTCACCACGAGTTTTTGCAAGGACCAATGACTCGTGGTGAGGATCATAGTCTCAGATCGGGCAAATTTATAATTTTTTCCGTGAGTATCTGCAAATTTCAACGCCCTGGGCTTTTTGAAATGGCATCATTTTCGGCTTTTAGTTTAATGCTGTGGGGTTTTCCTAGCGTAACCTCTCATTCCTCAACTCTTCTTTCTTCCCATCTCAACATCAAGTGTTCAACTAAAGAGTTTCTTCAAGGCTTCAAGGGTTTAGTTCAAGAGGTGAGACTTGCTCTTAATCAGGTGTGTCGGTTTTCCAATTAGGATATCCTTCCATCCTTGTGCCCCAAATGTTTTATTTAAAAACCCGATTCCCTTATTCTAGAAAAGCATGTTCTAGGATTTCGATTTATGAATGGTTCTTCTATATCTTCTATGAAATTCTAAGACCCAATTAGGAGTAAAAGCCGCTCTACACTTACGGAATTATTTTAATATCTTGAATTATGTGGTTAATGGTGAAAATGCATTATTATCGAATTTCCTTCATGAGATAGCCTAAAAATTGGATTGGGATCTTATTATTGTTCACTCGATCATACCAAGAACTTGTACACATGTCTAAAATATGTGAAAATCGTAAGAATTCTCTTCAAACCTAGAATATATGATTTGATAGATATGTTGAGATGGGATTAGAACTTATGTTCTTGATCAATGGAAGTATGTATATGTTTCATTATGTTTTTGATGTAAATGTTTTAAGTCCGAGGTTAACCATGATAACGGTATACTGTGTATCTTCTTTATTAATTGGAGTAAATTTCAAAATGGGTTCCATGAATTAAATAGATGTTTTTACCATAATCTCGGTACATACTTAATGTATAAGTTGAGTATATGGGTTTTTCCATAAATTAGAATATATGAATCAATGTATACATGCTGAAGTGTGAATTGGACCTATGGATTATACATGATTCTATGTTATACATTGTATGTTATGAACTCAAAACTTGAATGTTGTGGAGGTGTGTAAAGTATGATATGAATCTATTAATGTTCGTAAATGTAAAAGGTGTGGATTAAAGGATGATTTGGTACCATGACGATATGAATTATGATGATAAAGCATGAGAAAGATCCTTCAAACTTTTGGGTCTGTTGTTAGTAAAAAGTAGCCTTAATCCTTTCTAAATGAATGTCGTATGATGAAATCAATAAATGCTCATGTTTCTGATTAGCTGTGGTAGCATAGATCAGATGAATAACATCAGATCAATACTCCCCATGTTTTAGTCAGCCAGAGACTCTCCATAGCTTAGACTGTTCCTCTTGGTCAGTTAAGGACTCTCCATAGCCGATAATGTTTCCCTTAGTCAGTCAAGGACTCTCCATAGCCGAGAATGTTTCCATTAGTTCAGTCGGGACTCTTCAAAGCATAGAATGACTCCCTTATTCAGTTGGGACTCTCCATAGCTGAGAATGTTTCCCTAGTTTAGTTGGGACCCTCCATAGCAGAGAATGATTCCCTCAGTTTATTGTTATTAGTTTGGCTCAGTTCCTTATAGTTCAAACTTCGGTTTAAAATAAATATAGCATAATCCAATCTCAGTTATGACCAGATAGTCAGTACAGTGTATGATACTAGTTACGACTTCAGTTCACAATAAATGTACATCACATGACCCTTATGCATCACTTTGATCATACTTGGGTAAATATTTTCAAATAAAAGCTTAATGGCATATATATGTATCTCAGACAAGGTTGTTGTATTCCAGTGTAGTTGCATGCCGATGTATCTAGTTTACTTCTTTCTTGTATACTTGAATGTTTAGATTACTTACATTTCTCGCATGCTTAGTACATTTCAAGTGCCGATCACATACATTATGTGCTATATCGTTTCATGATATAGATTTAGGTATCTAGAGTCAACCACGCAGGTAGACACACTCTTTCTTCTATCTCAACGGATTGTGGTGAGTCCTCATCTCTTGAGGATGAGGTCTACATTCTTATTTCAGTTATATTTCAGTTTTTAGACTTTAGGAGTTAGCTGGGGACCTGCCCAGCAACTCATCAGTTTTGTAGAGGCTTTCAGACATGTGTAATCAGATTAAGTCTATGTATTAAAGTTTTGTTAGACTAAGTCTTTAAGTTTTAAATTTGACTCCTTTCAGTAGCTTCCTCTTGATTATGTTTCTATTAGTTGTTTATATGCGTAAGTATTATGCTATGATTAGGCAATGGGTCGACTTGGAGCCTTCTGGGGTTCCTTGTCCCGTGTTACGGCTAGGGTGTAAACTCAGATCGTGAAAAGTTTTGTATCAGAGCAAAGGTTTAGAGTGTCCTAGGGTGTTTGAAAGTCGCGTTAAGTAGAGTTTTCTTCATGGGTGTGAAGCGTGCCACACTTATGAAGGAGAGGCTACGAGACATTTTAGGAATGTTCCCTTTTCTTCATGATTCTTATCGTGCGTAGAGTATGAAGTACATACAGTTTCTCCCCTGATTCGTGCTTTACATGCTTGCAGATAATGCCTTCCAAAAGAGCGAATGGAAGAAGGAATGGTAATGGCTTCCAGTAGGCACCACTAGCCCCGGTGAACCCGATGGACGATCATGTTACTCATGCCGAGTTCTTGGAAACCCTTAATAAGGCCATGACTGCCCATATTAATCAGCAAGTGATGGATCGTGTTCCTTAAAATGGGAATGTGGCGGTGGCAAAGGTAAGAGACTTCCTCCCAATGAACCCACCCGAGTTCTTAGGGTCAAAGGTTGATGAAGACCCATATGAGTTCATGGAAGAGATCAAGAAAATTACCCAAATCATGGGAGTGATGGGAACTGAGAGCGCAGACTTAGTCTCCTAGAAGCTGAAAGGAGTCGCATATATATGGTTTTGCCAGTGGAGAGACAGTTGGGTAATTGGAGCAGGCCCCATAGGTTGGGATGAATTTATGACTGCGTTCCTGGAAAGGTTGTACCCTAGGGAGTTCAGAGAGGCAAAGGCTTCAGAATTCATCAACACAAGATAGAATGACATGACTGACCAGGAGTACGCATTGGAGTTTACCCGGTTATCCAAGTATGCACCGAAGATGGTAGCCGACCAGAGGGCCTGGGTAAGCACGTTAAGGAACAGAGTGTCATACTCCTTGGTAAAAGAGTGTAGGACTGCCATGTTGCACAGGGATGTAGATTTTACACATTTGGTAATATTCCCTCAACAAATGGAAGCAGAATAGGTGAAGGAAAAATAGAGAGAGGACAAAAGGGCCAGAATAGGAGATTCAGAGTTTTTCCCACAGAGGACGAGTGGTGGACACCTCTCACATTCACAGCAGAATTCATCAGCCCCAACACTTTCAACAGTTAGTGCTCTGTACAAACCCAGGGCAAGGGAGACTACGTATCCATGTGTACCAGCTGTTGGAAGCATCATTTGGGAGAATGCATGGCCGGCTCGGATGTTTGTTTTTGGTGCGGCATGTTGGGCCATTAAGAACCGACGTTGCGCAGTAGCTAAGAGATATGAGTGTAGATCCTCGACCGCCTCTTCAATAGCCCCATATCCCGTCCATTTCAGTAGGGTGCATCATCTATCCCGGGTGGCGGATGACGCCAAAACCGCTTCTATGCCGTAGTAGCACATCAGGATAAGGGCAAGTTGTCAGTAGTGTCCATATGTAAGTTGTGAATTTTACGTGACTCATTGCATGTTGCTAGACCCAGAACCCCAATACTGAATAAGAAACTATAGGATGGTTGTTGAGAAGAGATTGTTGATGTTCCATGTGAATAGTTGTGAGTGTAAGGCTTGCGGTAAAGGTTAGAGGTGAAAGAGAATCTAGGAGTATGTGATTAGCCTCGACCTTAAGAAAGATTTAGGAGCCTTAGAATGACAGCTTTAAGCTAAGGGGTAGATGGTAAGTATGTGCGACAAGTAGGATCCTGAGAATGCTAATAGGGGAGTTCCAACCCTGGAAGTTGCGGTATGACGATTCCTTCAGGTTTAGATAACTTCCCATGTATTTTAGTTGAAGCTAAGTTATACCCATCTCTATGTGAAGATTCCTAGGATTTCTAGATAACCACTTCAAATAGTGATGCCAGTCTTGCTCTACAAATCCTCAAGGTTTATCTTCATGTTATGAATCTGCTATGTGTGTTAACTCATGTCTTCCAGTATATGATCAGTCCAGACTCAGTCTTTAGAAGTTGCTTTAGTAGTTTAGTAAAATAAGGTTAACTCATGCATGTGCTCAGTTATAGGTGTTATGTATGATTCGTGCTCATGAGACCTTTACTTCTAGTCAGACCAGATATCATGAATTCTAACCCCATAACAGAAAGCGATTGAAGAATGAAGGTTCAGTTCATATCAGCTTAGTGTCGGTTAGAGGGAAAGAATCCTTCTTAGTGTTCTATCCAGTTCCATGTTAGTTTCATGTCTTTCAATCCCTCTTATGCCCTAACATGCATGTATGATTTGGATGTTTAGTTCAGGTATGTAGGATCAACCTGAGTCAAATACTCCATTGTTTTTAGTTATAGATGATTGGTTTTGGGGTTTTAGTTTGGTCCCTATCTTTTCAATATGTTTAGCCAACATTTGAGGATGAATAGTCCCAAGGGGTAGATATTGTAACACCCCAAAAGTTTCCAAGATTTAAAATTAGGACTTGCAGTGTGTTCAGTAGAAAAATCTGTGATTTCTGCCTCAGAACGGCTCGTCTACCGAGTTTTTGGTCGCTCTAACGAGTCATTAGAGGAAGTCATTGAAAGGGATTGGGGATCTTGTGCCAGGTATTTTGATGCCAAGAGAGGAGGTACGAGTCATTGTGTGATACAATGACCTATTGGATGCAATCGTGGAAAGTTTGTAGGTTGGACATCTCGAAGGGGACTAGTCATGCGATGACTCATTGATTTCCATAATGGGTCGTCATGAGGATTTGTTAGTTAGAGTGCAGGGTTCCAGGTCAGTGAAAATGAATGGTTACAACGGACCGTTGAAGCTAGCAACGATCTGTGGTGTCGATCGTTGGAAGGGTGTCAAGGGTCGGTCCAATGAGGACAACGGAAGGACTGATGAGTCATTTGATCAAGTAACGACTTGTCATGTCAGTCGTTGGAAGTATTGCAGGATGAGGAACCAGTGGAGTCCATGGGAGGTGGTGAAGAGTCATTAGTTAAAGTAACAACTCATCCTGTTGTTCGTTGGTTGAGGAAGCTGAAACTGTGAAGCAGGCCCCTGAAGCAATAGATGATGACGAGTCATGGTGAGGACCAACGACTTGTGGTGAGGGTCATGGTCTCAGATCGTGCAAATCCTTACGTTTTTCCCAGGAGTATTTTGGTAAAGTCCTTCGCTTCCAGTTTTGAAATGGCGTCATTTTTGGCTTTTAAGAGACGTATTTAGGCGTTTTCCTATCCTAACCACTCATTCCCTCAACTCTTCTTTATTCCCCTCTCAAGATCAAGGATTCAACTAAGGTTTTATTTAGGGCTTCAAGTGTTAAGTTCAAGAGGAGATCCTCTTAATCAGGTATGTGGATTTTTCAACAAGGATATCCTTCCATCCTTGTGCCCCAAATGTTTTATTTAAAAACCCAATTCCCTTTATCTAGAAAAGAATGATCTAGGATTTTGATTTATGAATGATTCTTCTATGTCTTCTATGAATTTTAAGGCCTAATAGGAGTAAAATTCATTTATGCTTATGGAATTATTTTAATATCTTGAATTATGTTTTTAATGGTTAAAATGCATGGTTATTGAATTTCCTTCATGAGATACCCTAAACCTTGGATTAGGATCTTATTATTGTTCACTCGATCATACCAAGAACTTGTACTCATGTCTAAAATATGTGAACATCATAAGAATTCTCTTAAAACCTAGAATATATGATTTGATAGATATGTTGAGATGGGATTAGAACTTATGGGCTTGATCAATGGGAAGTATGTATATGTTTCATTATGTTTTCGATGTAAATGTTTTGGGTATGAGGTGAACCTATGATAACGGTATACTTAGAGTATCTTCATTATGAATTGGAGTAAATTTCGAAATGGGTTCCATGAAATTAATATATGGTTCTACCATGATATCTATCTACATGTTTAATGTATAAGTTGAGTATATGGGTTTTTCCATAAATTATAATATATGAATCAATGTATACATGCTAAAGTGTGAATTGGACCTATGGATTCTACATGACTCTATGTTATACATTGTATGTTATGAACTCAGAACTTGCATGTTATGGGGGGGTGTAAAGTATGATATGAATCTATGGATGTTTGTAAATGTAAAAGGTGTGGATTAAATGATGATTCGGTATCATTACGATATGAATTATGATGATAAAGCATGAGAAAGATCCTTCAGACTTTTGGGATTGTTATTAGTAGAAAGTAGCATTAATCCTTTCTAAATGAATGTCATATGATGAAATTAATAAATGCTTATGTTTATGATTAGCTGTGGTAGAATAGATCAGATGAACAACATCAGGTCAGTACTCCCTATGTTCTTGTCAACCAGGGACTCTTCATAGTCAATACTGTTTCCCTTGGTTAGTTAGGGAATCTCCATAGCGAGAATGTTTCCCTTAGTCATTCAAGGACTCTGCATAGCCGAGAATGTTTCCCTTAGTTAGTCAGGGACTCTCCATAGCTGAGAATGTTTCTCTTAGTTCAGTCAGGACTCTCCATAGAAGAGAATGACTCTCTTAATTCAGTCGGGACTCTCCACATCTGAGAATTTTTCCCTAGTTTAGTTGGGACTCTATATAGCAAAGAATGACTCCCTTAGTTTATGTTATCAGTTTGGCTCAGTTCCGTATAGGTCAGACATAAGTTTAAAACAAATATAGCATAATGCAATCTCAGTTATCAGCAGATAGTCAGTATAGTGTATGATATCAGTTACCTCTTCAGTTCTCAATAAATATACATCACATGACCCTTATGCATAAGTTTGATTATACTTTGGTAAATCTTTTCAAATAAAAACTTAATGGCATATATATGTATCTCAGACCGGGTTGTTGTATTCCAGTGTAGTTGCATGTCGATGTAATTAATTTACTTCCTTCTTGTGTACTTATATGTTTAGATTACTTAGGTTTCCCTACATGCTCTATACATTCCTAGTACTCACCGCATACTTTAGGTGCTATATCGTTTCATGATATAGATTTAGGTATCCAGACTCAGCCCCATGGTAGACACGCTCTTTCTTCCATCTCAACGGATTTTGGTGAGTCCTCATCTCTCAGGACGAGGTCTACGTTGTTATTTTAGTTATATTTCAGTTTTTTGACTTTAGGAGTTAGTTGGGGACTTGTCCCAGCAACTCAATAGTTTTGTAGAGGCTTTCGGACATTTGTAATCAGATTAAGTATATGTATTAAAGTTTTGTTATTAAGTCTTTAAGTTTTAAATTTGACTCCTTACAGTAGCTTCTGCTCGGTTATGTGTCTTTTAGCTATTTATACAGGTAAGTGTTATGCTATGATTAGGCCATGGGTCGACTTGGAGCCTTTCAGGGTTCATTGTCCCGTGTTATGGCGAGGGTGTAAACTCGCGTCGTGACAGTATGTTAATGTTCATGGACTCTAGGTGGGTCCTTATTAGTGATATCACACCATTTACTTCCCTTGCCTCGAAATCCTGGGACGGCTCTGCCCACTTGAGCGAGATAGTTGGGGCATCATGTAAGCTCTATCACGATGGTGTCGGTTAAGACGAGTTCTCCCATTGTTCCTCGTGATTTATTCATTCTTGTTTACTATACTTTGGCTCAAGTTATGTTTTACAAGGTTTCTCTTATGATCATGATTATGACTAGGTTATGAATAGTTTTGAAAACCTTAAGCCCTCATGTTTATATTATGATTATCACATCATGGTTGAAATGTCCTACTCTTACAAACTCGTATGTATTTTACTTAGTCTTTTTTACTTACCTTGCATACTCAGTACATTCAAAATACTTACCACATGCTCTATGTTGTATTGTTTCATGATACAGGTCTGAGATATCAGACTCAGCCACGCCATTAGTCCTGCTTCTGTATCAGTTTACTGTAGCTCATGTTGGTGAGTCCTCATCTTCCGAGGACATTCAGTATAGTTTGTCATTTTGTTATATTAGTTACAGACTGTTGTTGAGCTAGTTCAATATGTTGTTGCATCAGCTTATCAGTTATGGTAGATGATTTTCTGACAATATGTAGAAACTCATCTTGTTAGTGTGGACTTTATTTACGATTATTACATGCGTAGACTTCTACTTATTCATGTTCAGTTATCAGTTTTCGCTAATTTATGTTCTTTATTCGCTATGATCATTCCGTGGGTCAGTTTGGAGCCATTCATAGTTTTAAGTCCCGTGTCTCTGTCTGAGGTCTCATCTTGGGTCGTGACAGTTATTTTTATAAGGTATCGCGCTTAGAGTTCGAATATTTGAGAGAAGAAAAAAACAATATTTTGGAGTTCTCTTGTCAATGTTCTTGGAGATTTTATTCTATTATTATTGGATTATTCTTAGTTGAATTTTTTCAATAATCAAGTGAGTTTTATTTCAGTCATCATTGTATGTTTCTAATGATGTTCTTGTCTATGAATTCTAATTCTTCTCTTACAACCACGAGAGGCTAAAACCTCTACAACTAGGATTGTGGGAACCATGGAGAACTAACAAACTAGGGTTTGCACAAAGGGATTCTAAACCAATAAGGATGCTTGTATTGCTTCTCTTTATCTTAATCGTTTCTTAACATCGCACAACATTAGGACTTGCTAAACTCTCTAATTGCTTGAACCTAGAGAGGTAGGGATTAGGAAAAGAGAAGAACAAAAAAGCCTTGAACTTTATGGTTCATTGTATAACACGAATTATGGTCGCAGGATAGTTAATTTTGATTAAATTGATAATGGTTAAAGTTAAATCTTCCAAGAGACCTAACCTGATAATTGAGGTTAGTCATCCAATAGGGACAAATCAGTTATTTGGATGAACCTATGGTATTAGTTCTACAAGCTATATATTGGAATAGATCACAAATGAAAAACCCGAAGTAGTTATAATCAATGGGGAACACCTCCCTAGTTAATTGGATAAATTTGAAAACAACTTCAACTTTCACAACTATTAAGTGTTTATTTCTTGAAACTCCGTTTTAGAAAATAATCGCACTAAAATCATAAATACTAGTGTCGTTCTATATCTTGACCATATTTTATGTGGGATCGACGCCAACCTTTGTTGGGTTCTTTATTGACCATGACCGTGTCATACTTTTACATGAGAGTGGTTTGAGCGTTATCATACCGAAAGGGATCTTTATTGATCAACGATATGGATATTTCTAGATTCATGGTGTATGCCCAACTGTTAGAGAAAGATAAGAAGAAGGATAGATAGGAGCACTAGAGTAATAGAGCTAAGATAACAGGTAAAGAGACAGCACAACAGAGGAATGGAAATAGAAATGGGTCCTTCTGCAGGAAGAGGTCCTCTAGACCTGCAAAGTTAGCTACCAATGCTCTAGCCAAAGGAAATAAGGATGATCAGAGGACCCAAGTGCAAGGTAATACAATTTAGGAAACCCCTTGACACCACCTTACAGTAAGTGTCACAGGGCCCACTTGAGTGAGTGACATTCGGGTAGAGATGGATGCCATGGATGTGTCCAATGGGACCATTTTCTGAGAGATTATCTAGAACAATAGGGTAGTGGAGGCAACAGTGCCCCAAATACTCCCTCAATAGGCAGAATTGCTCAAAAGGGAACTACTTCAGGGACATGTGGAGGTGAGACCCGTCTGTATGCTATGTCTAGTGGCCAAGATCAGGAGAACTCCCCAAATATTGTCACTAGTATGGTAGAAGTGTTCTATATTGATGTGTGTTCTTTACTTGATCCAGGTGATACTCTATCTTTTGTGACTCCTTATGTATCCATTAAGTTTGGGATCTCACTAGAACAACTCTTGGAGCCTCTCAGTGTGTCTACCTTGGTCGGTCAGTATTAGCTAAGAGAATCTATAGAGATTGTATAGTTTAAGTCTATTATAAATATACCACAAATGATCTGGTAGAGTTACACATGGTGGAATTTGATGTCATTCTAGGCATGGATTGGTTGTATTGCAACAGTTAACTATAGGAACTGAGTAGTAGAGTCTTGATTTTCAGATGATCCTGTTTTAGTTTGGGAGAGTAGTCCTGTTATGCCTAAGGGTCGTTTCATTTCATACCTTAAGGCCAGAAAGTTAATCTCTAAGGGGTGTGTATATTATTTAGTAAGAGTGAGAGACTCTAATGTTGAGACACCATCTCTTCAGTAAGTTCCAATCGTAAATTTATTTCTAGAGGTCTTTTCAAATGATCTTCGCAAAGTCCCTCCAGATAGGGAAATACATTTCGGAGTAGATGTCTTTCCTCATACTCAGCCTATCTCTATTTCTCCGTATAGAATTTCTCCAGCCGAGTAAAAAATAGTTAAAAGAGAAATTAAAATACCTTCTTGATAAGGGCTTCATTCACCCCAGTACTTCACCTTGGGGTGCTCCAATTCTCATCACGTGTAAGAAGGATGGTACTTTTAGAATATGTATTGATTACCGACAGTTGAACAAAGTCACCATCAAAAATAAGAATCCCCTTCCTTGAAATGATGACTTGTTTGACCAACTACATAGTGCCACTTATTTCTCAAAGATAGACCTTAGATCGGGCTATTATGAGTTGAAGGTGAGAGTGTGATATTCCAAAGATAGCTTTAGGAACCCGCTATGGTCATTTTGAGTTTGTTGTTATGTCCTTTGGTTTGACTAAAGCTCCTACAATATTTATGGACCTCATGAACAGAGTGTTTAAGCAGTATTTAGACATGTTTATTATTGTGTTCCGATGACATCTTAGTTTACTCCAAGAGTAAGAAGGAGCATGCTAGCAACCTTAGGATTGTTTTGCAGACCCTTAAGGACAAGGAGTTATTCACAGAGTTCTCAAATTTTGAATTTTTGATGAAGTCAATGGCTTTCCTAGGCAATATAGTCTCCAGTAAGGGTATTCAGGTTGACTCTTAGAAGATTGAGGCTATAAAGAGTTGGCCCAGACCCACAACCCTAAATGACATCAGGAGTTTCTTGGGTTTAGCTGATTACTATAGAAGGTTCATAGAAGGACTCTCAACTATTGTTGTTCCATGCTAAGCCCTACTCTGCGTCCATGTTGTGCCACGCCGATGTTGCTTTGCATCATGGGTCGTGCCATGCTGGCATATTACCATGCCACAACCTGCCTACCCAAAATTCTAGTAGCCTTCCGCGTTGTCTCCATGCCATGGAGGCTGAGCTACGCGATCTGTAGTGTGACACGGAGGGGGTTCTTCAACTACCAAAATTAAACGATTATAAATTTCACACTTGGTTTATTTTATTTTTTATCACGTATTATTTGGAGAAACGGGTGAGGAGCAAGGGGAGGAACATTACAGATTTCATTCTAGGGTTCTTTTCTTTCATTTTTTTCCACTCTTATAAGAAAGGAATTCAAACACAATGTTAAATTCTTATACAAGCATGAGTGGCTGAAATCCTTCTTCTTCGGTTGAGGCCACATAACATGATTGTATTTTCTTAATTCGAATGTTGGTTCAAGCTCTTCATTGATTGTTCATCTTGCATTCTTGTTTTTACATATTTGTGCTTTATCACAATTGAAATCCATGTGTTATTCTTAGGCAAATTCAAAAGAGTAAAACCTACGATAGAAATAGGAACACAAGAAGTGGGTTCAAGTCTTTAAGGCTCATTTGCGGTTAATATAGAAACATACCTAATTTGCCTCACTTGGTTATAAAATCGGAAGATAGCTAGACACCTAAGTTTGAATTGTCGCATCACCACTCCTTGATGTAGTTGCGAATTCAAGTTTAGGATAAATGATTAGAGGTCCAAAAGTCCATAACAAAGGATATTAACTCCATAAACCACTCCACATAGATAATTGCATATGAATTAGGTTGTCACATCCCCGCTCAACGATGTAGTTGTGAGGTTAATTCGACTATTTATAGAAGCGCAAAAGACCATGATCATTGTTTTTATATTGTGAGACAACAAATGAAGTCACATAATTGAAAAAATATAAATGTAGTTATGCATGATTGTTTGGCCTTAACCCTTGATTCTTATTATTATTTTTGTCAATTAAATTTGTGATCGTCTCTTTTGATTTATAAACAAAAAAACGTTAAATCTTGGAAAATTAGCACTTTTGAACTTTTGAATTTATACTTGAACTTGTTCATTTTGTATACTCTGGTCCCTATGGGTTCAACATCCGACTCTTAATGAGTCACTATATTACTTGTAGGACCGCGTGAGCCAGTGTTGTAGTCATGTTTTTGGCGCTAGTGCCGGGGACTAGCAATAGTTACTCAATTTGGTGTTTTTGTGTTGTTTGATATTCTCTAAAGTGTTAAAAAAACTTTGACTTAGTCTTTTGATTTGTGGGTAACAGGTTTTTCATTGCAGCAAACTTGCAAGGGATAGAGAGTAGGTAGAACTATACCCCGAACCTGAAAGAAGGTTGTGAAAGTTGAGAAGGGAAGGTTCCCCATAGTATCCAATCCAACAGGTTCTACTAGGCGAGGTTGCACCAGCAGAGATGGCTGCCAGGCTAGTGTGCGAAGTGGAAATCCCACTCACCACCGATGTTACATCTAGCATCTGCAGAACAGAGCCTAGCGGTAGATTAGAGATCAAGCAAAACATGGTGCAGTTGTTGCACACGAGTGGGCCATTCAAAAGGATGACACATAAGTACCCACAATCGCACCTACATAAGTTTTTGGAGATCATTGACACTTTGGTCCCCACAGGAGTGTTATAACCCGGAAGCCCAAGATCTAACTTGGGAGTAAAAATGGGAAAAAGGTAAAGTTGATGTTGAAGACTCAGGATGAGTCATGAGACGACTCTTGAGGATAGGCCAAGAGTCGTCAGGTGACTCGTGGGGAGGCCAGGGAGGAGTTTTGGATGTTGGAACCCACATGCATCGCAACGACTCATTGTCAGACCCCATGAGTCGTTAGGTTAGCCGTGGGGTGGGGAGAAGGAAAAGAGAAGGAAGAAGAATAATGCACTGAACGACTGGTGACCATGAGTCTTGTTCACCCAAAATGAGTCATTATGTTAACTGTTAGGAGCCTAGGAGATCAGACGAGGCAGTGTAGTTGACGGGCATGGTAACGAATCGTTTGCTCCAGTGACGAGTCATCAAGTCGTCCGTTAGGACAACTTTGCAGTAATTTATTACAGGTTTAGTAAGCGCCTTTTCGTAATTCCTAAGTTCCTAAAGACTATACTACGTCGTTTAAGGCTCGTTATAGTGGGTTTTAAGTGGGAAAAACCTATTCTAGGATTATTCCTTCCATGCATGCAAGCTTGAGATGTTGAAGAGGTGATCTAGAGAAATTCTTCAAGGTTGTCATCCAAATCCTTGTTGAGAAATCAGAGAAGTGGTAGAATCAGTCCCTTCCAGGTATGTAGGGTTATGAGTGGGTGTCTTCTTCCACACTCATGCCCAATTTCCATCTAAATATGAGAATTTCCTATGATCAAGTAAGTGGTTTCTAGCCAAATGCATGAATCTTCAATTTCTTTACATGGGCATGTATCGATTATGATTTTATTATGGAATTGTGCAGCGTGGGCTGATTTTATAATGATTTCAATTAAAATTATATTTCTAGCCTTATGAATATGGAAGCCCATTGATGATATGATCATAAAAATTATGATTTATGAAATAAATGTGATAATGATGAGATATTATGATGAAAAACATGATTTGAAGCTACCCATGTCCATAATTATGTTTTCGATGAGAATGAGTACCCACGTGTTAAGTTTAAATGATTATTTTCCCAAACTAAGCTTACCACATTATTTTGGAGCGAAGACTCCCAAATTTTATATTCTATGCTTGTGGTATGCTTTTAGTTAAGGATTCCTACGCATAGCTTACCACATGGCTTTGGAGTAAAGGCTCCCAAGTATGTTTTCATCTTGTGGTATGTTTTGAACTAAAGCTTCTCATATGCATGATTTCATATTGAGATGTATTTGATTATTGAACTTCATCCATGGACGATATTGAGATTCATTATATACTATGTAGAGCATTGCATGTTTTTGGAGAAGAGTCTAGCACTAAGCAGGCTAAGGGTTGATCACCCTATGCCCCAAAACTATGTGCCCATGTAGGTTGATACTATTATACGACTTGGGACCTCCCTTGTGAGATTCACCAGCCCTAATGGACCTTCAACTTGATATCGATATCATGGCAGCTTCCTTAGCCCTGGCAAGGTTTTAGACAGCTCAGCCCATTTGAGTGCGACATTCGGGACCACGTAAGCTGTATTGTGGTATGTAATTTAAGTGATGTGTCTCCCATTGTATATATAATTTAGATTTGCATATTCATTAGTCATAGTTATTATTTTATACATGCATGTTCTAAAAGAAAGGTTTAACACAATGTTCTGCTTTTCTATAAAAGTCATATTTCAGCTTTGAGTCATTCG
Source organism: Datura stramonium (assembly GCA_018107945.1). Lineage (NCBI taxonomy): Eukaryota > Viridiplantae > Streptophyta > Magnoliopsida > Solanales > Solanaceae > Datura > Datura stramonium. The sequence goes on along the minus strand of JACEIK010002245.1, from coordinate 136,176 downwards.
AGTCAGTTTCATGTTATAAAGTTATATATTGTCATGTTAAGAAAAGATCATGATTTATGAAAGAATGCATGAAAGCCTACTCTCAGTCTACTGATGTTTCTAATTTTGATTAATTTAGTGGTTATACTTACCTTGAATACTCGGTACATTCCACGTATTGACCGCATACTTTCTATGTTGTATCATTTCATGATACAAGACCCAACTCTGAAGTTCATAAGAGTTAGCATCTGCCTATTGATGAGTCCTCATCTTCCAAGGACCAAACTATCTATCTTTTATTTATGTATTTCAGTTTTCAGCTTGTTCAGTTAGTTGGGGTCTTGTCCCATCAACTCTTCATGTTTAGAGGCTATTCAGACATATGTATATATTCAGCTTTGGATTTATATTCTGATATTATATTAAAGTTAGACTTTCACTATGAATGTATTGATGGTTATTCAGTTCTTGATTGAGTCAGATGTATGCTTATTCCATGGGTCGATTTGGGGTCTCTCGGGGCTCCTTGTCCCTGTCTCGATCCGGGCCTCACTTCGGGTCTTGACAAACTTGGTATCAGAGCCATAGGTTTTGAAGTGTCCTAGGGTGTCTAAAAGCCGCATTAAGTAGAGTCTTTTGCATAGGTGTGAAGAACGCCACACTTATGACGAAGAGGCTATGAGACATTTAAGAAGTGTTCCCTTCTTTCATAATGTTTATTGTGCGATGAAAAGTCTTTCTATCCTTCTAATTCATGTTATTTGCTATTGCAGAATCATGGCTCCTCGAAGAATGAACGGAAGGAGGAATGGAGATGGTGAAGGCCACGAGAATGGCGATGGTCATGGGCATCAGCAAGCCCCGCCAGTTCAGGAGCCCTACGTACTGGAGCCAGCTCGCCATGCTGAGTTCTGCACCGCTATTTAGATGCTTGTACAGGATTTGACCGCTCAGGTCAATCAGCAGGTCGTTGCACATGTTCCTAAAATGATAATGCTGAAGCGGCTCGAGTTAGAGAGTTCTTATGGATAAACCAGCCGGAGTTCCTTGGGTCCAAGGTGGATGAGGACCCACATGAGTTTGTTTATAAGATCGGAAAAATCACCCAAGTAATGGGGGTGAATGGGGTTGAGTGCGCTGAGTTAGCCTCTTATCAACTGAAAGGGGTCACGCATATCTAGTTCCGTCAATGGAAGGATAGCAGAGTAGCAGGGGTAGGTCCGATCACTTGGGAAGAGTTCCGGGCTGCATTTCTAGACCGGTTCCTCCCTCGGGAGATGAGGGAGTTGAGAACTGCTGAGTTCGTGAATTTGAAGCAAGGGATTGTATAGTTTAAGAAATTTGAAGCAACTTTAGTTCACTCGCCTATTGAAATATGCCCCAGAGTTGGTAGCCAATCAGAGGATGCGAGTGAGTAGATTCGTCCACGGGATAGAAGGTTATTTGTACAAGGATTGAAGTATGAGATCAGTTCACCTTTGCGATATGAATCAAAGGTAGTCATTCCACTAGTTTTTGGTGTAAATGATCAGTATTTGAATTTAATAATTGCCTATTTCGATTTTCTGCTTGTCTTCAACATTTGAGGACGAATGGTCCCAAGGGGGAGATATTGTTATACCCAGAAGCCAAAAGATCGGAATCGGGAGTCGAAACAGGAAAAAGGTAAAATTGATGTTGCAGATTCAGGACGAGTCGTGAGATGACTCGTGAGGACAGCCTAAGAGTCGTCAAGTGACTCATGGGGAGGCCAGGGAGGAGTTTGGGAAGTTGGAAGAAAAAGGGTCCCCATGGGAGTGGGAATGACTCGTGGTCAGACCCCACGAGTCATCAGGTTTGCCGTGGGGTGGGGAGAAGGAAAACAGAAGGAAGAAGAACAGTGCACTCAACGAATGGTGACCACGAGTCGTAGTCACCCCTAATGAGTCATTATGTTAACCGTTAGCAGCCCAGGAGATCAGATGAGGCAGTGTACTTGACGGGCATGGTAACGAACCATTTGCCCCAGTGACGAGTCGTCAGGTCGTCCGTTAGGACCACCGGCAGTAATTTCTTGCGGATTTAGTAAGGACCTTTTTGTAATCCCTATATTTCTAAAGCCTGTACTACGTCGTTTAAGGCTCATTTTAGTGGGTTTTAAGAGGGAAAAACCTATTCTAAGGTTATTCCTTCCATGCAGGTAAGCTTGAGAGGTGGAAGAGGTGATCTAGAGCAATTCTTCAAGGTTTTCATTTAAATCCTTCATGGACAATCAGAGAAGTGGTAGAATCAGTACCTTCCAGGTATGTAGGGTTATGAGTGGATGTCTTCTTCCACACCCATGCCCAATTTCCATGTAAATAGGATAATTTCCTACAGTCAAGTATGCGGTTTCTACCCAAATGCATGAATCTTTAATTTCATTACATGGGTATGTATTGATTATAATTTTATTATGGATCTGTGAAGCATGGGCTGATTTTATAATGATTTCAATTAAAGTTATATTTCTAGCCTTATGAATGTGGAAGCCCATTGATGATATGATCATGAAAAGTGAGATTTGTGAAATAAATGTGATAATGATGAGATATTATGATGAAAAGCATGATTTGAAGCTATCCATGTCAATAATTATGTTTTCGATGAGACTTCCGTATTTCTAGTATGATAAAGCTTTGAGAAATACCCACATATTAAGTTTAAATGAACTAAGCTTTCCACATTATTTTCAAGCGAAGACTCCCAAATTTTATATTCTATGCTTGTGGTATGTTTTGAGTTAAGGCTTCCTACGCATAACATACCACATAATTTTGGATCAAAGTCTCCCTAGTATGTTTTCAGGTTATGGTATGTTTTGAACTAAAGCTTCTTATATGCATGATTTCGTATTGACATGTATTTGATTATTGATCTTCGTCCATGGATGATGTTGAGCTTTGTTATATATAATATAGAGCATTGAATGTTTTTAGGAGAAGAGTCTAGCACCGAGCGGGCTATTGGTCGATCATCCTATGCCCTAGAACTACACGCCAACGTAGGTTGATATTATTAAATTACTTGGGACCTCCCTTGTGATCATCCCCAGCCCGAATGGCCCTTCAACTTGATATCAATATCATGGTAGCGTCCTTAGCCCTTACAAGGTTTTGGACGGCTCTGCCCACTTGAGTGTGGCTGTCGAGACAACGTAATCTCTATCGTGGTATGTCAGTTAAGTGACGAGTCTCCCATTGTCTATATGATTAATATTTGCATATTCATTATTCATGGTTATTATTTTATACATGCATGTTCTAAAATCAAGGTTTGACTCAAAGTTCAACTTTTCTATAAATGTCATATTTCAGCTTTGAGTCATTCGAGTCAGTTTGATGTTATAAAGTTATGTATTGTCATGTTATGGAAAGATCATGATTTCCGAAAGAAAACATACAAGCCCTACTCTCTGTCTACTGATGTTTATGTTTAGTTAAGGCATAGAATTTTAAAAGATTTTGCTTACTTTAGCGGTTGTACATTCCTTACATACTCAGCACATTCCACGTACTGACCGAATACTTTCTATGTTGTATCCTTTCATGATACATGACCGACAGGTTTAGCCCTACTCTTAAACAGTTCATCGAGTTAGTGTCTGCCTATTAGTGAGTCCTCATCTTTCGAAGGCCAGACTATCAATCTTTTCTTTGTGTATTTTAGTTTTCAGCTTGTTGAGTTAGTTGGGGTCTTGTCCCGTCAACTCATCATGTTTAGAGGCTATTCATACATATGTATGTATTCCCCTTCGGATTTATATTCTGATGTTATATTCAAGTTCGACTTTCACTATGAATGTATTGATGGTTATTAAGTTCTTGATTGAGTTAGATGTCTGCTTATACCAAAGGTCGACTTGGGGTCTCTCAGGGCTCCTTGTCCCGCGTTGCGATCCGAGCTTCATTTGGGTCGTGACACGGAGTGTCTACAGATTGTGTGAGGCTCCCTTTTCCTATTTTCTTTATTGGAAGAAGCAAAGAGGTGGTTGAAGGCAGATCCACTGAGCTCCATCACTATATGGGATGACTTGGCTCGAAAGTTCCTCATCAAATTCTTCTCATCTAATAAGACTGCTAAATTAAGAAGTGAGATATTGAGATTGAAGCAGCAGCCAGATGAGAATATATACTTGGTGTAGGAGCGGTTCAAGTCGTTGTTGAGAGATTATCCCTACCACCAACAGTCAAATGAAGTGCTAACCCATACTTTTGTGGAGAGTCTTGACCCACACACTAAAATTTTTCTAGACTCTGTATCAGGTGGGAAAGCACTGGAGAAGACTTATAATGACCTGTACACTCTGTTAAATAGGATTACACAAGGAAATCCGGAGTGGCACAGCTATACATCACGGGGAACAGGAAGATGAGAAGCTAGGTTGATAGAGGTTAAAAGTGTGAATGCATTGGCAGCCCAGCTAGCTTCATTTCAGCACCAAATGATGACTTAGTTTAGTAAGCTAAATATGGCACAGCCGTAGGGACAGGTATATGCAGTGCAACTAGCTCCAAGCTGGTGTGAAATATGTGGCAAAGCAGGCATAGTTCAGACTCATGCAGAGTAAATCTAGAGTCAGTGAATTTTGTAGGGATTGTGCTAAGAAACAATCATAATTTTAGGAACAGCAACAACTGGAACTAGCAGAAACGCTCAAACTTTTCTTGACGTGGAAATTAGGGGTTAAGTCAGAGTTATCAGCAACCGCAGCAGAATCAGTTTCAGTAGTAGAGTAGGTAAGCTGGTGGCCAATCTATCAACATTGAAGAGATGTTGCAGAAGATCATTTCCAACCGGATGCAAATGGCAGCTGATCAGGCAAAGATAGCCTCAGAACATAAAAATCAGCAACTTGCCACCAGAAATTTATAGAAGCAAATGGGTTAGTTAGCTGCTACTCAGCACAATAGACCATAGAAGTTTTACCTAATGATATATATACAAACCTGAGGAAGGTCATGGCCATCAGTCTTAGGAGTGGAAAATAGTTGGCTAATGCACCAATAAAAGAGAAGAAGAATGACGTCATCTAGAGTTGGTCAGACCTGATCCATTTGTAGAAAAGAGCAGAGAGAAGAAGGTTGCAGAAAAAATACACAATCAGCATTGCAACTAATACAGAGAAACCCCCTCTATTCCTACAAAGCCTCAAGAAAATCAAGAAGGATGCTTGTTTCCATAAATTCTTTGATATTTCAAAGAACTTCACATAAATTTGCATTTGATTGACCTTTTGTAGGGAATGCCCCAGTACGCCAAGTACTTGAAAGAGGTGGTGGCCAACAAGATGAGGTTGATTGAAGTCCAAGGTGTAGCACTCACTGAGGAGTGTAGTTTAGGGTAACGAGCATGATGCCAAAGAAGCTCAAAGACACAGGGAGTTTCACCCTCATTGTACAAACACGTGGAAAGGATCTGATGAGGGCCTTCTGTGATCTAGGAGTGGCAGTGAACTTGATGCCCCTATCACTTTTCAATACACTTGGTTTGGAAAAACCAAGGCCCACTAGAGTGATGCTGCAACTGACTGATAAGTCAATCGTGGCCCTAAAGGTGATTATTGAGGATATGCTCATCAAAGTAGGTAAGTTCATCATACCTACTTATTTTATAATTTTGTATTTTGAGGTTGATGAGAAGGTACCCCTCATTCTGGGACGTCCATTCCTGGCCATAGGAGCAGTTGTGATTGATGTGAGTGCTGGAACCCTGAAAAAGAGGGTGAATGATGTGGAGGAGATCTTTAGAGTGTATCAAGAGATCAATCCCCCAACACACTATAGATATCTTTATGAGATCAATCTTCAAATGAATCTCCCACTACTGAGAAGTCATCCATGAAGACTTCCATAGTGTCCTCCACCATATCTGAAAAAATGGAAATCATACTACTCAAAAAACTTTCGGGAGCATTGCAAAGTCTGAAAGGCATCCTCTTGAATGCAAAAGTACCATAGGGACATGTAAATGTGGTTTTCTCTTTATCCTTGGGCACAATAGGAATTTGATCGTATCCTGAATATCCATCCAAGAAATAATAATATTCTTTCCCGGCCAAGCGATCTAGCTTTTGGTTAATGAAGGGGTCTGGAAAGTGATCTTTTTTTGTCCACGAGTTCAACTTATGGTAATCCATACACACCCTCCATCTAGTAACTAGGCAGGTTGCAATTAACTCATTCTTTTCATTCGGTATAATCATAATTCCCCCTTTCTTTTGAACACACTGAACATGACTTACCCAACTGTTGTAAGTGATAGGATACACAACTCCTGTATCTAACCATTTAATAATTAATTTCTTAACCACCTCATGCATAGGTGGATTCAAACGCCTCTGATGCTTGACTAAAGGGATACAATCTTCTTGAAGGTTGATCTTGTGAGTAAAAATACCCGAAGGAGTAGCTACGATATCAGCTTTAGAACACCCAATTGCCCAAATATGCCTTTTTAAATATTGCTATGAGTTTTTTTTTTACCTATTTGGGAGTGAGCTTTGCTGAGATAATCACCTGGAGTATCTCATTTACCCCTAATTATGCATATTGGAAATGGTCAAGTAATGGTTTGAGTTCCAAGACTGGAGGTACAATGACGGATGGTTGTGATGGTGGGGATTTTTGATTTTTGAGGTTGAGATCGAGTTTCCTCGATTGAAAGATATAGGTTCTGAGACCTTTGCTGACTTGACACACCTCCTCCAATCGTTCACTACTTAAGAAAAGGCTAGAAAATGTTTGTTTCAAAATGTCTTCATCCATATCCCATCATGGTACTTCTTCATCCTTGGTGTCTTGGGGTGGTGGAGCCTTTGTTTCCTTTGTTGCTTGTTGAGCTTCCATTTGAAATGCTAACAGGTTCGTTCTGTCCTCTAACTATGTTATAGCCACATCATGATTGTTCACTGTTTAAGTGAGGTCCAACAATTCACTCCGAGCAATCCACCTCAAGAGTATTTTCCATTCGATATGAGAGAGATTCATCACTTCCTTGACTACTCATCTCAGGTTAAAAAACATCATTCCGACCTTGATTATAACTAAAAGGATATCCATAGCCTTGATTAGCTCGTTGGTAACTTATATGAAAACTACTCACATAGTCCATTAGTAACGCTATATGCTTCACCATGACAATCAACACTATGTATTTTCTTCCTTCTCTCCTCCACATCTTACCTGTCAATTGGAGGGTCTCTACATAAGGTTCCCTCTCAAAGTCTCTCAGCAGCCTTTCCAAGGGACTAATTAGCACATCATCAACAACCCAACAACGACAAAATGAAGCACCACTTAGATAATTAATTCAAACTAGTTAATATGCAAGATCACTTCAAATTAACAAACAACTCAAGAATATCAAGGGCTAGTTCCCAAGAATAGCGCCATTTTTGAAAACGCTCAAACTACACTCATTTAAAGAAAATATAAGCAATTGTTGTATCAAAACAAGTAACTCGACGACTGTTGGGGTCGAATCCCACAAGGACTAGAGTATGATTTGCACAAGAGTCATTTAGTGAATTGAATTAATTTGCACCCAAGAAATAAAAACGATGGAGCCCGATGTTCTTTAACCACTTGGCATCCATATCCTCGAGTCTTTTCAAACCTCAAGGTACAATTCAACTATTCCAATATTGTTTGGATTAGGGGCTGAGCTATTTCTAGCCAACAACCTCTAAAGGGATTCTAATTATGGGTTTTGGTTATTTCTAGCCCAACCCTACATAATCAGATCCCAATCCACTATTAAATTCTCCCCCATTACTTAATTCTTCTTTTTCAAGCTAAAATCAAGTAAGAAAATAGTACCCCATATTTATAACTATGAGCAATAAACTATAATTTGAGGAGAATTCAATAGATTTACACTAATTAAGTAATGACAAGACAAATGTAGAAATACACAATCAAATTAAGCACCCATTATCACACACCTCTAGCTACAGATTTAGTTACTCGTAATTGAGAAACACAAGAGCATATTCATTAATAAACTCAATAATTTCATCATTAGGAGTAAGCAAAATCAAGCTCAAAATATTTCTATAACAATAGTTATACCTTGGTGAAGAAGAAGATGAAGATGGAAAAGCAATATTCAAATAATTCTTTATTCTCCAAAGGAGTTCTTTCTCTCTCAAAAGGTACAGGGAATATTCAATGATCTATTCGAGTACTTTCTTCTCAAACATATAAAAAATAGGGTAATCATTCTCCTCTTTTTTTGGGCTGGACATTTTTGCCCTTTTCAGGCTTCTCCTCACTTGCGATTGAACCGACGTTTAACCGGTTGCTATCAGAGAGTTACCAATTTCTTTTCTCTAAGTTCTAGTGAAGTTCCAAGGCCTTTCGGTGGTGCCTTCGGCTGTTCTTCGGTTTCCATTCGCGAGCCGCCAGTTAATTTGATCATTTGTCTAGCAACGTCCAGCACCCGTCGGTGATGGAACTAGCAGAGTCGGTTGTTGTACGCAAGCCACCGGTTGCAGTTTCTTATCAAGCCAGTGGTTGCCTGCGGTTGGCCGGTGTTTCGTTGGTGGCCTCTAGTGGAGCGAAAATTTTCACCTAAATTACATCCTTTTTACTCCAATTCTTGCTCCTTCTATTCAAATCAGGTACCTTGACATTAAAAGGCAAAAAGAGCATAAAATCCAACTAAAAGATTTGACAACTAAGCCAAAGCTCATGCTTAAGATCCTAATGAGTTGCTAAATTACAAACTCATCATAGGACTAACAGTACTTAATATTCTAAGAATGAATTGTTTTAAGGTATTTGAGTCACTCTATGATCATATATAAGATTGAATATACATCAAGTTGTAGAACAAAATTCAGCAAATCTTATCGCAAATTTCCTTCTTGAGATTTCCTGAAATTTGGTTCAAATGTGTCGAAGTTTTTCTCCTAATATACAAGGATTTATAGGGTCTACAATGTATCAAATTAAAGGTCTATGACTCTAATTTGCAATCATTAAACCATTTGTCAATATGACTTTGGAGCAGAGAGATATTTGCCTTTTTGCAAGACCGCACAAGCAGGTACATCAAAAAAATTCTAAGGCGCCGGAGGACTATAAAAATCCCCTTGGTCAGTTGTTTGCTTCAGTCTCTCATGACTAGACCCTCCGTCAAGCTCCCCTCTTCATGTTCCATTTATTTTTAGGTGGGAAATCATGTTCCAACATGAATATCGAGAAGTCGGGAATGGCATGTAGCTTGCGAATTAGTGCTTTTTTTTGGGCTTTTAATGGCTGTTTCGTAGTGAAACCGTTGATAAGACTCCTTTCTATTGTTTTTCTTAGTTTTTGCGGTTGGTTATAGGTGTGTTAATCCCGGTAGGTTGTTGTCTTAGAGTTTCTACCATCGAATTCATATGAATCTTGTCAGTTAAGCTCCATTGTTGGCTGCATTTTGCAGTAACTTAGGCTATTCCTAGGAATTATATTGACTCTTATAAGGTAGAAGGCTTATCTTAGTTCGGGTTCGCCAAAAATTAAAGGTATGTTAGGCTTGTCTCTTCCTTTGTTGGCATGAATTCTGTAGCTATTTTCATCCGTACTGATATATGTGTTGACTATTTTTGAATTCTTGTGTTATATTATTGAATCTTTGTTCTGCTGCTTATATGATTTTATATGTGCATTGAGATGATGGTTTGGTTGGTGGCTTGGGCTTATGTACCGAGGGGCATAGTCAAGGGAATTGTTAGGCTTGTGTCGAGGGCCGTGAAACTTACTGTTCTTATGGCAAGTTATGGGCTGCTTGTACGGATAGAGTTAGGTTATGATATTGGCATATTAATAATTTATTAGAATGGTTGAGGTCTATTTTTGTGACAATCTTTTTTATATTAGAATAAATGGTTGTATCGACCGTGTCGATGACACTTTAATGACGTGGTAATGCTTTTGTTGGCTTGGTCATGTGCCTTGTTGTTAGTATTGAGTAGAGAAGCTTGTGGGCTGCTTGTAAAACTTGGGGATAGACTAGTTTGGATAGTGATCCTTAGCTCAGTTAGTAGCTCATTGGTGGATTGCTAGACGTTGAGAATAATACTATGTTGTGATAGTCGATTGGTGGGGTTGGAGAGCTGGTTGTGGGCTATTTGAACATGTATTGTTATTGTTATTGATTGTGAATATTTTGATTATGTGATTGTGTGTGTGTGTGTGTGTTGAGTCCCTAGGGTTTCGTGGATACCCAACAGTGAGAGTAGGTCCGACAACGCGGTTGAGTCTAAGGGGTAGAACAATTGGCCTATAGTTGAATTGAGTTTGCCTCGCAAAGGATTCTTCTAAGACATGCAAGAGCTATAGGGAGGTACATACCTCCATAGCACTGTATATGTCTATTCTAAGCCTTTTCTGGATCACGATTGGCTCTCCCGAATGGATGAAGCTCTGCTAACTATGGGAACATAGAGAGGGTTCGAGAGTGTTTGTTTAAAGATGTTGAATGACTGGTGTTTACTTTTGATATGTTTGGCATCACATTTTTTCTTGTGTTATCTATTACCTGATAGTAGTGGATGCCATATGTTTGCTAGTGTTAGTTGTGGTCATTGAGAGGTCTAGAGGTGATAGCAGGTGAGTTGTGTCGACTAGGTGCTATTCATGACAATTTACTTGTTGGACTTACAAGGCTAATGAGGGCCAGGTAGGATCTTTTTGTGTGTTGCTTGTACTTGTCAAGCTTATGGGGGCCATTAGGTTATATGTGTTTGCTTAAGTTGAGTTTCTCCTCCTGCGATATTCGTTATATATGTTATCTCGTATCTGAGTCTTGAAGTTATTTTTGCCTTTCATACTAAGTACATTATTATACTGGAGCCCTAGTAGGGGCGCTGCATTCATGCCTGTAGGTGATAGTTTGCTGGTAGAACAAGTTCTTAGTTGTTGAGTGGTGTTCAGCTGGGTCGGTGCACTCCAAGTCTTTCAGAGTACTAGATGTTTGAGTTATGGGTAGTTTAGGGCCCTATCCTAATCATTTGATTTATGTTATGTTCATAGAGGCTTGTAGACATCGCTGTGGTGTTAGTATGTTATTGTAGTCCAGGTGGACCTTTTCGTACAGTTTGTTTTCTTTCAGTGGCCTTGGCGGCATATCATATTTATTTTTGGTTGGTCAGGTAAACAAACTTCTATTCTTATTATGTTTACTGTGATCTTATAATAATTATTATGCCAAACCTCGTTGGTTCTGGTGTGTAGTAGTTAATTTTGCCTAGGTGTGCTCGATCAGGTGTAGCACAGGGTGCCAGTCCTACCCCTCTAGGTTTGGGGTGTGATAGATTTTGTATCAAAGCAGTTCATGTCCTAGGGAGTCCATGAGCCATGTCTAGTAGAGTTTTGTTTATGTGTGCATTGTCCAGTGTACTTATTAATAGGAGGCTACAGTGCATTTAAGATTGTTACCCTTCTTTTTGGATTAAAATTCTGTATGATGTCCAATGTGGTAGAAGTTTGATCTAGACTCATATTTCCTGACCCGTGCAGGGATGCTTTTAACTTGATGAATTATAGCTACCCAGTGGTTAGACATGGCGACAAGTAAGGGTCCTAATTTGATTATGGTTATAGTTGTGTTGTGCCTCGGTATGGTGCGTAGTGTCATTGGTTAGAATCATCTATGGTAGACGTGTCTTGTAAGGCTATAGTTTGTTGTGGTAGTTCCTGGAGTCGTGCGTGTTGTCCAACATTCAAGGACGAATGTTTCTAAGGGGGAAGGATGTAACACCCTAGATACTTTGAATGCTAAATCTATACTTCTGAGGTAGGAATAAGGGTACTTAATATTCTATGAAGGAAGTGTTTTGAGGTATTTGGGTCACTCTATGATCGTATTTAAAATTGTACATCAATCAGGATGTAGAAAAAAATTCGGCTAAAATTATTGCAAATCTAGTTTTTGAGATTTCCTGAAATTTAGGTAAAATATCTCAAAGATTTTCTCCCAATTTATAATAAGTTAGGGGACTACAAACTATCAATTTAAAATTCTATGATTCTAGTTTCTAACGGATCAAATCGTTCATCACTGTGACTTTAGTGCAGAGAGATATTCGCATTTTTGCGAGACCATGCAAGAGGGCACGTCAAAAAAAGTCTAAGGCGGTGGAGGACTATAAAGAGCCCCTTGGTCAGTTTTTTGCGTTATTCTATCATTTTCAATAACCTCTGTTGAACAGACCCTCTATCAAGCTCCCCTCCTCATGTCCCATTGATTCTGAGGTGGAAAATCATGTTCCAATATGATTTGCGATATCGAGAAGTCGGAAGTAATGTGTAGCTTTTAGTTTGGTATTTTTTCCACGCTCTTGGTGGATGTTTCGTGGTGAAGATATTGATAAAACTTCTTTTTTGGTTTTCCTTAGATTTTGTAGTTGGTTATAGGTGTTTTAGCCCGATAGGTTATTGTCTCAGATTTTCTACCGTCGAATTTCTACGAATCTCTTCAATTAAGATCCGTTTGTCTTGTTTCTTCGTTGAGTATGTTGGTTGATTTTGACAGAAACTTGGGCTGTTCTTTGGCAGTAGCTTGATGTTTATAAGGGTGCAACTTTGTCTTAGTTTTGGTTTGCCAAAAATCCAAGGTATGTTAGGCTTGTCCTTTCCTTTGTCAGCATCAATTATGTACCCATTGTTGTCGATATTGATGTGTGTCTTGTCTGTTTTATGAATTCTTGTATTATGTTATTATTGACCCTTTGTGCTGCTGTTTATATGATGTTAGATATGAATATTATATGATAGTTCGGTTGGTGTCTTAGGCTTGTATACCGAGGAGCATAGTCGAGGCAATTGTTAGGATTGTGTCGAGGGCCGTGTGTGAGGCTTGTTGTTCTTATGGCAGGTAATGGGATACTTGTATGAATAGATTTAGGTGATAATATTGTCATATGAATAAAAATTTAGAATCATTAAGATCAATGGTTATGATGATCTTTTGTTATACTAGAGTCAACGGTTGTATCCGTCCTGTCGATGGCACGTTAATCGTTGTGGTAATGCTTGGGTTGGCTTGGTTGTGTCCCTTTTTGTTAGTGGTGAATAGAAAATCTTGTTGGATTCTTTAAAAGCTTGGGGATATACTATGATGGTGATCATTAGCTTAGTTAGTGGCCTGCCGGTGGACGACAAGATATTTTAGAATAGTACTATGTTGTGATAGTTGGTTGGTGGAGTTTGAGAGATGGTTGTGGGCTATATGAAAATGTATTGTTAATGTTGTTCATTTTTTATATTGTTATTATGTTATAGATTGTGTGTGGTCATATTTAGGCCCTTGAGATTCGTGGATACCAAACATTCAGATTACGTCCAGCCACGAGGTTGACCCCAAGGTGTAGAACAATTGCCCTATGGTTGAGTTGAGTTTTCCTTCCATAGGGCCGTTCTATGACATGCAAGACCTATGGGGAGGTACATGCCTCCATAGTGTCGTATATTTCTATTATGAGCTTTATTGGGATCACGATTAGCTCTCTTAGATAGATGAAGCCTTGATAACTGTGTACAACCGAGAGATGGTCCGGCAGTGCCTGTTTAATGGTGTTGACTGACAAGTGTTTACTTTATATTTTCTTGGAATCATATTATGATTGTTTCTTGTGTTTCATGTTACCTGATAGCAGTTGATGCTAGATATTGGCTGGTTTAGTTTAGGACATTGAGAGGTCTAGAGGTGATGACAGGTGAGCTATGTCGAGTAGGTGTTATAAGTTATTATTTTGTTGTTGGACTTTTTCAGGCTTATGGGGGCCAAGTAGGCTCTGTTTGTATGTTTCTTGTACTTGTCAAGCTTATGGGGGACATGTAGGTTCTATGTGTTTTCTTAAGTTGAGTTTATCCTCCAGCAATATATGGTATATCTGTTGAGCTCTAATTTGAGTCTTGTAGTTATTTCTTCCATTCATACTCCATACATTATAGTACTAATGCCCTAGTTGGGATACTGCATTCATGTCTACAAGTGATGGTGGGCTAGTAGACTGAGTTCTTAGTTTCTGAGAGGAGTTCCAGCTGAGTCGATACACTCTTGGCCTTTTGGAGCCACAAGATGTTTGAGTTAAGGGTAGTTCAAGCCATTTCCTGATCATTTGATTACTGTTTTATTTATAGAGGCTCGTAGAAGTCACAATCGTGTTAGTATTTGTTGTGGGCCAGGTGGACCTTTTTGTATATATTATTTTCCTTTCAGTGGCCTTTACATCCTATCATATTTATTTTTTGTTGGTTAGGTAAGCAACTTCTATTCTTATTACAGTTACTCTAATCTTATTATAAATGTTTTGCAAAACCTCATCGGTTCTGGCTTGTAGTAGTTAGTTTTGTGGCAAGGTGTGCTCTATCAGGTGTGGTACAGGGTGTCAGTCATGCCCCTCCAGGTTTAGGGGGTGATGGAAAGCCATGCCAAGGATTCTATTGAATTGTGAAAGTGCTATAAGTGTAATTCAACATCCAGGGTGTAGTCTCGGTGAACTATGGTAATCAATGCAAATTTTCCACCCTGTGACTTTTATTTATGGAAACAACTCATCCTTCTCATTTCATACTACTGTCATCCCACCCTTTTTTGGGACACAATAGACTGGGCTTACCAGTGATTGTCCGAAATAGGATAGATGACACCTTCATCCAGCCACTTTATCACCTCTTTTTCACAACCTCCTTCATAATTGGGTTGAAACCTTGTTGGTGTTCTACACTGGTTGTTGCACCCACTTCCAACAATATTTTGCGCATATAGAATGAGCTGCTTAACCCATTGACATCTGCTATAGTCCAACCTATTGCTATTATATTATACTGTAACACCTTCAACAACCTATCAACATGTACGTCAGACAACAATGCAAATATTATCACAGGCAGTGGGTTACCACTACCTAAATAAGAATATTTCAGATGAGATGGTAAAAGCTTTAGATCAAGAAGCCTTCAATTTGAAGGTTTCAACTTCTCCCAAGTCAATGGTTTATCAAGTGTCGCAACAACTGCCACCCTCCTGATATACGCATGGGTGGCATCCAAAGCATTTAGATACTTGGCGGCCTTTGCACTATTCACCTGCTCCTTCTCATATATTAAAGCTCTTTCCAGTGGGTCCTCCTATGACAGATATTTCTCTAACGCCATCTCTGACATCTCAAGCTCCAGCATAGTGATGGCCTTTATTTCCTCATAATAAGGTGGAAGTCTTGCTACCTTGAACATTTTAAAAAGTTCCTCTTGGAAATCCACTATTATAGACATCTTCCCTTACTATACCTTTATGACTGCATCTTTCTTAACTAAAAAAATTCGCTTTCTAAAATGATGGCACTGCTTTATCAGCTTCATAATCAAGAATAATAAAGTCCACTGGCAGGATGAACGCTTTCAGTTTAATGAGCACATCCTCAATAATTCTATCAAGGTAAGTGATTAACCTATCAGCAAACTGTAGAGTCACTATGGTAGGACTTCGTTCACCTAGCCCCAAAGTTCTGAACAGACACGCAAGCATATGATTTATGCTTCCGCCCATCCCAACCTCTATGGCTCCAATGATGCACTCTTCTCCACCGCCTTATGTCTCCTCTGGAACTATGCATTTCCCATATTACTAGGTCCACCTTAAGTGCCTCCATTCACTAGAAAGACTCATTCTACGTTTATGCCTAAACCTACTATGTATCCACCACTAGAATACTCACCATCCACATCGTCTACTCCTTTTCGACATGGTTCATCTCCCCACCTATTGTCTTTTCCAATCAGAGATAGCAATGTTGAGTCAAACCTATATACATCCACACAAATTTTAATCCAGCCTTATAGATTTCCTTCACTGGCACCTGCATCAACAATTTGTGAGCAACAATCAAGATAGAAATATAATATAGGTATGCTGGTGATCTAGCCAAATGGAGTTAGGTATGTTTTTTCCTCATAATTGATATATTCGGTTATTTTTAGTCATCTTAATCATTTATGAGATGAAATTTTTATTGACTTTTGCAGGTCCAATCAAGGAAATAACAGAACAAAAGCCCTCATGGAATGCATTCAAATGCTTTATGATCCAAAATATGCTATATGGGGTAATATTCCACCTAGGCTATATCAGGATATGTTTAATATGTTTAAGGGTATACACCTTATTTGTTAGTTTGTAAATTTTTCAATTTAGTCATCATATATTTATATATATAGCAATATAGCAATATGAATTTTTTGTCTATAAATAACCCTCTTTGTCACTTGTATAACGCACACTTTTTCTATAAGCTATCCCTATCTCCTTTGAAAGACTTGGTTACAGTTTGCTCCCTTAAAAAATGTAATATTTATTATCAATATCAAGTTACCAATTTTTCAAAATATTTTTTTCCTTACATTTAGTACTTATTTTGCATATGGTTGGCACTGCCACCTACCTTTAATTTCCTTTATGGTATTTAATACATATGATCGGCTCAGCCACCTAATTTATTTTTTTGTTATATTATTTGTATCTACATATTTATATTTATGTATATTTTACTTGCTTCATGTCCTTACTCCCTATAATTTTCTCCCTATTATTTTAGGGGGTTCACTTCGGTACCTTTGAATATGAGCTATAGGGGGAAATAAGAATTATTATTCTTATTATTAAATTGATTTTTTGTAGTACTGCCAATCCTAAAATTTAAATATGTAAATACTTGATTTTATTTATATATTTTTGTAAGATCTAGCTTTGTAATAAAAGCCATGCAGTACC